>JAPTJF010000568.1:30000-34801 GCA_029339195.1 Micractinium sp. NFX-FRZ
GAGAGGAGGGGAGCACATGCAACGGCAAGCGCACGCGGCCGGCCACCGGCCACCGCACACTGCATCCCCCAGTGGCAGGCATTCAGCAGGCCCAGGCTCACTGCTCTCAAGTAAGGAGGGAACCGCCCGCCCCCTCGCGACCCGCCCAATGGTGGCTGAAACCCAGCCGGCGGCAACCACGCGCGGTGGTCTTTACATGTCACTCACCACAGCACCTCGATCTTCTGGATCCCCACCAGGCTCTTAAAGTACTCGGAGTTGATGTCCAGCTGCTTGTTGGACCAGTCCCTGTGGGGTGGGAGGAGGGGCGGCGTGGGAGGGTGAGAGGCTCCGGCGGAGGGGCTGCCGCCGCCGGTGGTGGGCTGGGGGGTGGTGGTAGTTCCTGCGGGCGGGTACCGGGGGCGCCGAATCCGTGTGTTGAGGAGCAACAATGCAGGAGCCGGCGGGGTGGGCGGCCCGCGCACTTGTTTGCGCCAAGCCGGGTGGCCAGGTCCTTTTTCAGCTGCTCCGCGGAGCTGCACTGTCCATTGGCGCAGCCCTGGCAGTCGCTCATGATGAAGTGCTGCAAAACAATGGCAAACACACACTCCCTACTACTGGCTAGGTAGTACCTGAGTGCGTGCTGCGGCCTGCTTTGCTCCGCTCTGCCAGACTAGAGATTGTCGGCGGGAGCGCACCGGGCGCTTGAAGACGCTGCGACAGTGCTTCGTATACCTGGCTTCGGCCTTTCAGCAATCAAAGATCTCCGGTATCCGTGGCGCCCCGCCTGTTAGAGGTGCCCAGTGCCCTACCACAGGCGGCAGCCCTCCGCCTCCACTGAGCGCCCCCTGCTAAGCCACCTGAGCGAATGGCTTGGCCGGGCAGGTTTGTCCAGGTCAGAGGTGATCATGCTGGCAGACAGGATCCCGGCTGCTGTCAATAATGCATGCGGGCAGTCTTGGCATGCATCTGCCGCCCCTCTACCGCCCCATGTTCAGGCACACCGCGCTGCCGGTGCGTCATGCATGTGGTAGTGGCGAGCTTCGACAGCAGGTGACAAAATTCAATTTTAACTTTCAACGGTATGTTATCATGCCAAGTGCTCCGCAAGGACGTGCCAAGTGAGTTGCATACAAGCACCTGGCCACAGTTTGCTAGCACCACAACATGCAAGCGCAAGCGCAGTGCCTGTTTGGGTGGCACGTGATGAAAGGAAGCGGTTCAGCTGCCAACCCTGCCCCCCTGTCTCGATCAGCAGCCTACACAAGCAGCATCGTCTGCATGGCTGCAACCACGCTGTGCCCCGCCAGGATAGAAGCCGCCTTGCCGCAGCGCTCCCGCCGCCTGTGCGCCCCGCCGCTTGTTCGCTGGTTCAGGACATCCGCCGGGCCAGCCAGCAGCAGAAGCAGCGCCCCACTCCCTCATCTTCCTCATCTTCCTCTTCCTCTTCCTCTTCCTCTTCATCCTCTTCTTCTTTTCAGTACACTCAGGCGAAGTATGTGACGTTGCTGCACAGCTCCCGGATGCGGTCCGCCAGCTCGCCCTTTTCCGACAGGTCAGCATAGGAGATGCCCCGTTCATCAAGGATGGCTTTGAGCTCACGCACCTGGGGGGGGATGGGGTGGGGCAAGGGAGGGAGGGAGGGAGGGCAGAGCGGGTGCTGTAAGGTTCAACTGGGTGCAGGGAGCGGGCAGGGGGAGAGGGAGGGAGGGCAAGCGAGGCAGGGAAGGACAGGATCCGGCAGACACAATTGGAAGCCGGGAGCAGGCACGGTGGGAGGGACAGGTCTTTCCTTACGTGAGGTACACATCACTGGTGCAGGTGGGAGGGCAAGGCAGCCGACTCGCCAGCCCTCCAGCCCACTGGCCTCTCTACCCAGACAACCCAGCAATTGCAACGCAACCCAGCTCCCCGAGCAGCACCCAGCCCCCCACACAAGCGGCGCCCCAACAACCCACCCACAAAACCCAGTTCCCCACAAGCGGCGCCCAACCCACCCACAAAACCCAGTTCCCCACACAAGCGGCGCCCACCCACCGGCATCCCCATCAGCTCCTCCCTGCTGGCAGTCACCCTCGGCAGCTCCTTCCTTTCTCTAGCAGGCTCTGCGCCCGCCCCGCCGCCCGCCCCGCCAGCTGGCGCCGCCTGGCTGCACACAGCATCTAGCACTTGTGCGAATTTGGGCTCCATGGGGTGCCCGTGGTGGCGCACCACGCCGCTGCCGTCTGCAGGGGGTGGGCAAGGCAGGGGTGGGATTGCGGGGAGGGGGAAGGTCAGGTGCGTCTGAGTACAGAGGGACAGGCAGGGGGATTGCGGGGAGGGGAAGGGTTGCATACAACTGACAGCATACAGCAGTGGTCGCACAGGGGGCGGGGGGAGCCGATGGGGCAGCAAAGTGCAGGCAGGATGAGTGAGGTGTGACTGCAAGGCGGGGCGGATGAGGGCTGTGTGCGGTGACATTTGGCTGAATCGCTCTCACCCAGACCCCAGTGCCTGCCACCTACCCACGATGAAGGCGTGGGGTATGCCCGACACCTGGGCAGCCCCCATCAGCGCCTGCGCCGCCTGCCCGCTGCCGTCCACCGCCACGGTGTAGTCCATCCTGGCGCCCTGCATCCAAAACAATCAATGCATGGATCTGTTGTCGGGCGCTGTGCAGAGTGTGCTTGTCGGCAGAGTGTGCTTGTCGGCAGAGTGTGCTTGTCGGGTGCAGAGTGTGCTTGTCGGGTGCCAGCCACCGTGGGTCCAGCCTGGTGCCCTGCATCCAGTCAAAGCAAAGTTGCTGTCAACGCTGTGGAAATCCAAATGGTGACAAACAACGAGCAGCAATGCACCACACCTGCTGCGCCACAAACGCCCGGATCTGAGGCGAGCCCTGCTCTCCACAAGGGAGCGCCAGAGGACACGGAGGAGTGCACCACAGTAACAAGGGGCATGTGATGCCCTGCACCTGCTGCGCCACAAACGCCCGGATCTGAGGCGTGTCCTGCTCCATGTTTACACCCATCACCACCAGACCCCGCCCCCGGTACTTGGCTGCCAGCGACGACAGGTGGGGGAAGGCGACGCGGCAGGGGCCGCACCTGCAAAGACACGAGCGTTGGGGGTGGGGCAGGGCGGTGTGGGGGGGCAGGAGGGTGCGGGGGTGGGCGGACAAGTGCAGGCGACGCGACAGGGGCCGCGCCTGCAAAGGCAGAGGTTGGGGCAGGGCAGGGCAAGGGGGAAGGGCGGGGGGTGAGGCAGGGGGAGGAGGGCCACGCAGCAGGATCCATGCCTGCAGGGGAAGGACAGGGCGGGGCAGGGCAGGGCGGCGGGGGGGAGGAAGGTGGGATGAGGCAACAGATTCAGGATGGCCATGCGGCAGGGGACGCACGCGCAAAACGACGGCAGGTGGCCAGCAGGGCAGCGGGGCTGGGCGGGCGGGATGGGTCAGGGGGGCAGCGCAGCGCAGGGGCGAGGCAGGGCAGGCAGCGCTGGGCGGGGTCTGGCAGTCTCAAGTGCGGCCCGGCTTGCACGCCGGCTTGCACTCTGGCAAAGCACCAGCGCGGGGGAGAGCTCAATAACAGACCACTTGCCGCTCTGGGGCCCTGAGGCTGTACTATAATGCGGGATTGCAAGGCTGTGAGTTGGCGCCACGTGACACTACCCCCGCCCCCCAGCTCACCATGTGGCCCAGAACTCGATCACCATGGGCCCGGTCTTGGAGGGGATGGCCACTGGATCCCCCTTGATAAAAGTGAGCCCCGCTGCGGTGACAGCATAAGAAGACACCACACAGTGTGAAGGACGTGACCAGGGGCCGGTGGGTGTGGGGCGGGCGGCTTGCGGAACGGCAGGACGGCAGGCATAGGGAGCAGGCGAGATAGGCAGCTCAGGATCCTTGGAGTGGATGGAGCACATGCAGGAGGATGTGTGCTGCGCTCCCCAGGAAATGCAGGGGGAGCAGAATGCAGCGCGAAATGGCAGGCTACACAGAGCCGGTCCGCCTGCCGCGGCAGCAGGCTGCCTCCCACCCCAGGTGGCGCGATCAGCGCGGCGCGGCATACCAGCCTGCCTGCTGCGGCTTCGCAAAACCTGCGCGCTCACTTATCACGGGGCAAGGCTTCCCCACGAGCGCCATGTCGGGAGATCGCGGGGCTGGGAGCTCCCTTGGCGCCTGGCTGGCTGGCAGAAGGCAGTGTCAAGCGCAAAGTCAAGCAGCAGACTGGCAGCAGAGCAGTACAGGGGACCAGGCAGGCATGAAGGGACATGCTGTCCCTCATATCATAGCGTGCGTTCCGGTGGCCGGTCGCCCCCTGCCCTCGTTCTGGACAACCGATTTTTCCTATTTACAACTCCAGGTAGAGAGGCGCGCGACCGGTGGCACGTGGTGGGCAGGACAGGGCAGGCTGGGCACGTGCAAAGAAAGCAAAGCAAAGAGACCCCCGAACAAGAACCGTGATAGTGACAAGATGCTTGCTGCTGCGGCGCTGGCCCGCGCCTGTGCTGCTCAAGGGGGGGAAGATGTGTGCTGTCGGAAGTGCTGCTGCTGGCTCCAAGAGCTGTGTTGCTCCGCCCTCATTCATCCATCTGACTGCTGGCAAAGGCTGCTGCTGGGGCAGGGCGGCACTGCGGGGTGGCTGGCGAGCAACCACGCTCCGCCGCCGCCGCCCGGCCCACTGGGGCCGCCGCTGCTGCTGCCGCGGCCGCTGCGGCGGCACCAAGGATGCCCTTCATGCGGGGCTGGCTGGCTGCCGGCTGCCGCCCTACTTGGCGGAGGTCTTGACCACCTTGCCGAGCATGACTGCGGTGTTTCCGTCCAGGAAGGCGATGCGGGACAGGC
>JAPTJF010000569.1:0-34748 GCA_029339195.1 Micractinium sp. NFX-FRZ
GGCGGGAGAGTGAAATAATGTTGGCGGGGGTGGCGGGAGAGTGAAATATTGGGGGCGGTACAGGCGGGAGAGTGAAATATTGGGGGCGGAAGTGCCAGGAGAGTGAAATATTGGGGGTTCGGCATGCCGGGAGAGTGAAATATTGGGGAGATGGCTGGCGGGAGACTGAAACATTGGGGGCAGGGGTAGTGGGAGAGTGAAATATTGGGGGCGGGGGTGGTGGGAGAGTGAAATATTGGGGGCGGGGGTGGCGGGAGAGTGAAATATTTGGGGCGGGGGGGGCGGGAGAGTGAAATAATGTTGGCGGGGGTGGCGGGAGAGTGAAATATTGGGGGCGGTACAGGCGGGAGAGTGAAACATTGCGGGCGGAAGTGCCAGGAGAGTGAAATATTGGGGGTAGGGGTGGCGGGAGAGTGAAATATTGGGGGCAGGGGTGGCGGGAGAGTGAAATATTGGGGGTGGGGGTGGTGGGGGCTTTCAGGGTGTCAGATTCGCTTTTTCAGCTTTTTCGTACGATCTTACTTAATACTATCCAAGCCTCCCTCCGTCCTCTCCTTCTGAAAGCTTGAGTTGCCAAAACCAAAAAAATCAAGGCACGGCGGCCTTGTTGCCTCGATGTGCGTAGTTTGGTTTTTACATGTGTTGTGCATGGTTGGCTGCAAGCTCGTAGTTGTTTGATAATCGCCCAAGGTGTAACGGGAATGCGGTTACAATCAAGGCCATCAACGTGACCTGCACAAACCAAACAACATTCATGTTATTTTCTCAAAGTTGGGGTCATAGGGGCAGTGATTTGAGGTGATGAGCTCATCCCCCATCTAAGTTTGTCATGCATGCAACAACAATCACGATAAAGGTGCCTAGCCTCACCTTGTGTCCACCAGAGCTTGCATTCCCTGCCTGCTCTCGGATAGTTACACGGATGACGCATTGACTATGTTGCGTCACCTGCACGCACACATTCAATGGTAATGCCAAGGTTGACTTGCACTTCAATACACCACAAACGTTGCACTTCAACACACCAACACATGGATGAAGTAGGGTAACAATGTCAATCTCATACCAGACAATGGGACACAAAATGAATGTTGCACGCTCAACACAACCACTTCAATGCTGAAAGGGAAACTTGCACTGCCGTACCTCAAACGAATGGTGTTGCATGAGTGAGACTTGTTTTGCCCAACCGCCATCGATGTCCGTGGGACGGCAACGACAACCGGATGCACATTCAACAAGCGCCAAGCCCATTCGCTGTATGCAGGGCAACGATGGGAGTAGTAGAGTGGTGGGCACATGCCACTCTACAAGACAAAAGGCACACACGCACAACATACATTGGAGGAAATCTTACCTCATAACTGCGGAGGTAGACCAATGATATGCTGACCTTGGCTTTCCCGACGGCGTCATTCGTACCAGGGGCGTGGTCACGAGAGTCAAATTCGAGCTCTGCCCACTCGCCTACACTTGGTGGCATGGAAAGGATGACATCAAGTTACATGTCCGGCGAGCTTATGGTTGGATGTCGGAAGCCCACACAAGTGGCTGTTGGGCGATGTTGGAAGCCCGAATGTCGCTTTGTGAGTGTCAGCTGCAACTCGACCTCCCCCCTGTTTTACGCCAAATTGTTGTTGCACGAATGGCAAGACGCGCCTTCGCCTTCCTCCCCAGTCCTCTACGGAGTCACCACTTCAGACATGTCTCACCAATTCGCGAGCACTGAATGATTGCTCAAAACGCCGCTAACACATTGACACACAACCCTTCTTTTTTAACACCCTTTTTGTTTTTTTTTTTAAAAGTAATTTTTGCCAACCCCAAGTTATCGCGTGATAGGTGTCACAATATACGAGAGAGATCAACGGTAAGCACAGACATACAAAAAGTGCCCCACCTGGTTGTTCTCCAGTCCAACCCCACTTCTGCTGAACAAAGGTAGGCTTGGTCGGTCGTTCGGCACGGTATTTGAAGCCTGGGCTATGTCGGACCACAATATGCCGAAATTCTTCCTGTGGAGAGGATGTCAAACACGAAGGGTGTGATGCACACAAACAAGGGATCCATGAGCACTTGAGTGGCCGTTGTGTTGGTTCAACCTGGTAAGGTACACAGCAATGGGCCACTGACCAGGCCGAGTCGGTTGGGATTATTATTGGTGTTACCCACCTGCATCGCACACAGCGTTGTCGGGACGTCTGCACTGCCGGGCGCCATGGGTGGAGGAAGCGGTTGTTGCGCGCGTGGGCCGTTATCTTGATTTGCGATGCCACCACTATTGCCTCCTGGTGAGGATTTTGAGTGCTCGGCAGCCAATGCCCGCCTCAAGGGTCCAAGCAATGCCTCGGCCATTGCTTGGTGCCCGCCGTCGCCTGGATGCATCCTACAACACGAAATATTGTGGACAACAAACATCCAACGAAGATGTTGGATTTCAAGCCGTCACCCCATCAACCGCAAGTTGAGCACGAGTGAGTAAGGGCAGCCGGCTTTCCCTTTATTTATTTATTTATAACGGCCTTAGATGTTGAGTTCAACGGTGGGGAGTGGCTCCGTAACACCCATGGGGCACCGGCGGGCCATCCGACATGCGGAAGGAAGGAAGGTTGCGCACAGTGCGAGAAAGCGCACTCGCCGGTCACATGGCGCAAGTCCTACTGGGGTTGACAGTACGCCCTGGCGTGAGCCTTTTCAGAATAGCGTACTGCCTAGAAGTACAAAGGGATGGCCATCGCCCTGCCCGCCGCGGGGGCGCCGCTTGGTGCTGCGCTATCCTACGCGCCTTCGGCAGCGGTCCCCCCGCAGATTAGGCGACACCGACTGGGACTTTTGGTTCGGCAACTTGACATGTTTTTGGCAAAAGGAGGGAGGGAGGTTTCGGTGAAAATAAAGGCAAGATTGTGCAAAAACAAATGGTGAAAGCAAAAGTAAGCACCCCTAGAAGCCCCTTGAAGAGGGGTAGTGAAATTTGTACACTTGGTGGATTAGAGAAGTGGTGGGGGCACCCAAGGCACGTGCTTTGGTTTGGCCAGGCCCTTGCACAGGCCCCTGGGCCTCTCATACTGCCCAACCTGCACTACGTTGCAAAAAGCGTCTTGACGGAGGGCACCACGTAGACGGATGCCGTGGGCATGGCGTGGGGGATGGCAGCATGTCACACGGAAATCCCTTGGGACCCTATAGCGATGTAAGCCCCAATCTGCTGTGTGTATACAATATTTAAAGATGTTGCTAGGTGCGCCCAAAGGCAGTTGCACAATGCCAGAGGGGGTGGTTGGAGAAGTAAATATGAGCGTGATCGCCCAATTTCCGCCCACTTCTCTAAGCTTAAAACACCTTCTGAATGCCTTAAATAGCATTTCTTTCTAGCCGGGCCAAAGAGCGAGAGGCGGAAGAAATCGTGTTCTGTGTAACGCTCGTTCGAGCCAATCGACTGAACGGTGAAGTTCATCTTCCCGTCGATTGGGCGTTTCGAACGCTACCGGCTACTTGTTTTAGTAACTTGCTCAATCCACATTTTAACTGCCGTTGCTAAGTAGTCTTTGTTTAGCTGCAGAAGGCGCTCATATGCAGCTCCTACTCAATGCCCCGGCTCATCTTTACTTCTCCAACCACCCCCTCCCTCTGCCATGTGCCTCTAATTGAACTTTGGGGCTCTTTTGGGCGAAAACATCTTCTGCGTACCCGCATCTCTGATGGCCAAAAAGCGAGGAGGGAGGGTTGTCAAGCCAAAAACATCAAGTCGGTGTCGCCTTACCTAAATGGGCACTCGTGACAGAATTGTTTCGCGTCAGGGCCGTTGGCGGCGCAAAGGTCTTGATTTCCTACCCAACCCTACATGCAAACTAGCTATACCCCCCTCCAACCACTCTTTGACCGTCGCTCCCTCCGCCCCCAAATGACATTTCGTATCAAGTTGTCCAATCACCCTAAATTCTTCCGCCCTCCATCTGTGTGTTGAGAAGTTGCATTCTGCCCTGCACAACAACCTCCCCCACAAATGTTGAGCCACTCACTGGTCATAATAGTAGAAGTGGTCTAGCTCTTCCAGAGGAGCTGAGGGCACGGGCTCACCGTCGGCGCGGCGCACATTTGCTCTTATGACCTTGTCAACCTGCTCTCAAATGAAAGGGAGGGCGATGTCGGCCCTTCCATGAGTTGGCTTACAGTCTTGACAAGTGAAAAACGTCCAACCACCTCACCACATGCAAAAGAGTTGTGGGAGAGAAACTACAATCATGCTTGCCTGGAAGCCTTCAATTCCCGATGCCATCAAAGGCCACAACCCTGTGCGCACAGATACTTGCGGCATATCGTAATACTGCGGGTAGCGAGGGGAGCGACACAGACAAATAAGTATATAAAGAGGGACAACATTTGAGCCAAGGGATTATGTTGCATGGACTCAACGGCTCACCCTCACAACTACGGCCATTGAACCCGCCGCCGCATATTCCCGCCGCCGCCGCCCCCCCCGCCCCCCCCCCCACACACACACACATAACCGCCAAACTCCAACGGTCACCGCAAACTCATCCTGTCACCATGTTTCAACCCATCAACATCACGGGAATGCCTTTTGCGCCCCCACTTCATCCCAGCCCTGTAGCCCCCGCCACGCATCCACCCCCCACCCGGTTTCAATAATGTACTTGGCACATGACAAATGAGCAACGCGTTGATACTCACATTGGCCAACACACCCAATTGTGCTTCGCTGGTGGCGTAGTACAACCCCCCATCGACGCCATCGCCGCGGGTTGTACGCCAAGAATAGTGATGCATCACAACCACAGCAACTCCATTGCCCGTTGTGTCGCCATTGCTGATTGCGTTGTGTGAGGTTGTGACATTGTTTCGCATCAATAAAAGTTTGCGCAATAGTTGCTCAAAGCGTCGGCGTGCACCCGATGTGAATGGCTCACTCGCCGGCTCGTTTACGCTGAACTCCACAACCTGAGGTGTACCGGGGCGGGACGGTCATTTAAGTAAAAGGGCGGGGACGGTCACGAGGATAACAATGGGGTTAAAAAGTGAGATACGGGTGGCGGGCAAGTGTGGCTACGCATTGGTTTATTAAAGTAACTGTGATACACTGTGATACAATTATTAAAGCCGACACAACTTGCGGAATGAGCCGCCCCGGTTGCCTTTCATCACCAAGTCCTCCCCACCACCTCCCCACAAACTCACCACCAAGTCGGTGTCCCATGGCAGCATGCGCTCCAAGCAGGCTGCAAAGATGCCGCTCCCCGAGGCACCGATGCCCTTGTTGGCAAACACATGGCCCCTGCGCAGTGCATAATGGTCGTGCAAAACGAAACGAAACATATATCAGATCACGTGTGAGATGGGCACCTATCGCGCTGGAGCACGGCGTGAGCATCACAACCCTGCAGGGCCGCGTCATCGGCCACGGCAGCGGGGCGGCGCCACGCGCTGCGAGTGCTGGCCGGCCTACCACTCTGCCAGCCATTGCGGAGGTGGCCTTGGCCGACTATGTGAGAATCAGGCAGACAGCTGGGCAGTCAATCAAGGAGCGGCACGTGGCCCGGGAGGCTACGCGGCTGGCCGGCGTGCACAAGGTGCGCTTCTGCACCGCTGACCGGCAGCCGGGGCGCAAGTGGTTGCGCAGCTTCCGGAAGCGGCACAACCTGAGCTTGCGCGTGTCCACTGTGCGGGGCCAAGACACGGCCGCCACCCCAACCAAGTTGGCTAAGGTGGAGGGCTTCTTCAAGCAGTACCAGATTGTGTTGGCAGCTCCGTGCGACATCCGCGACCCCTCCCGCCGCCCTTCTCCGCCTGCCCCCACCGCATTGGCAACGCTGACGAGAGCGGCGTGCAGCGCTACACCGGCAATAGCAAGGTCATCGTGGCCACGGGTGAGCACGAGTGAAGAGCTGCAATGAGGACTTGCGTTTGTGGACATGCAGGCTGTTGGTGCAACGGTGACGGTGACGTGGCACGTCGGGGGGCATTGCCACGTCAGCAGCACGCAATGTCAGCAAAGTACGAAATTTGCACTCCGCTTGCATGGCCCTCAAGCAACCTTCCTCTGCCCTTGCCCTGCTCCTGGCTTGCAGGCTCGCGCCATGCAATCACCAGTGGAGAGACCAACAAGGAGTCCCTCACCCTGCTGCTGTGTAGCTGGCCACCGGGCAGCGGCTGGACAGCCACTACATCTTCAAGGGCGGCAGCCACAGCTGCAACCTGACGGCCAGCGGTGACCCCGGCACAGCAGCGATGCTTTAGGCAGAGAGCCACATGATTGACGGCGAGGCTCTGGCGGTGTTGCTCCCCAAGCTGGCAGCCACCATCCCCGGCGGCGTCTCCCCCGACTACCGCTTCCTGCTGATCCTCGACAACCACAACAACCGGCTTACCGAGGCCTCCATCCAGTCAGCCAGGCAGCAGGGCTTTGACATCCTGCTGCTGCCAGGCGGCACCACCCACCTGCTGCAGCCGTGGGAGCAGTGCTTTGGTGCCATCAAGAAGCAGTGGGTGGTGCAGCGCGACACCCGGGAGCTGGACAGCGGCGATGCCCCTCTCAGCAGGGCCACCTGGGTGCGGCTGCTCACGGCGGCACAGCAATGCTCCTTTGCTGCCGAACCATACCTGCTCAACAACGCCTTCCGCAGGTGTGGCATTTGGCCATACAATCCGGAGGCAGTGCTGGTGGACCTGCGGGGGGCAGTCGAGGCCGCCGCCGCTGTGCGCGCTGGCGCCACGTTAGCAGCGGCGGCAGCTTTCACTCCAGCACCCTCGGCAGCTGCCCGGGCAGCAGCAGCGGCGGCGGCAGCAGCAGCAGAGGGCGGCAGCAACAACCAACTGATCCTGGATCCAGCGGTTGCAGCAGGTGCAGCCAAGCTGCTGCTTAAGCTGGCAGCAGCCGTGTGTGTGTTACAGTCACCCCGCATAGTAGGCCCTTGTGGACCGGGACGGGGGGAGGATTGGCTCCACCGGGCCATTGTGGGAGAAGGAAAACAAGGGAGAAAGATGACAAACAATGTATACCACAACAACATAGCAAGGGAGTGAAATGAATCACAACGCGACTGCTTGGAGCACTTTGCGCTAGGCAGGGTGTAGAGGAGGGCGAAAGCGTAGGGGCCATGAGCGCCCCACTCGGTCGGCATGGGAAGGCAAAGCCAACCCCTGAGCTCCCATGTTGAGCAGCCAGCGGGGCTGCCGAGTCGGTGGCGGCGCTGACGGCGCTGAAGGGCGGCAGCGCTCCCAAGAAGCGCAAGCGCGCCCCGTTGCTGGCTGGCTGGGTCACTAGCGATGCGTACGTCTCCCATATGGAGGCGGAGGCAGCAGCCAAGCGTCCCAAGGATGAGGAGGCAGCAGCAAAGAGGGCAGCAGCAGCAGCCAAGCGCGAGGCAGCGGCCGCCAAGAAGGCGGCATTGCCGAGCGCCGGGCTGAGCGCGTTGCTGCTGGCCAGCAGCCCAAGGTGCGCGCCAAGGCCTCTGCTCTCCCACGATGAAGAGGGGAGGGGCAGGGGCGCCCACCTGTACCAGTAACTGTATTGTTGCTGACTTGCATTATAAGGGCTAATTAGGAGTCATTTTCTCCCGACCCCCGCCCGCTGACCGACCTGGCAGCACCTTTTCCTCCCTTGTTTCTAAGGAAAAACCTTCTTCCCCCCCCCCCGTCTCCCCATGTTTCGTTCATCAACTCCCCCACGGACGTGGGGGCAGGGGCCCAGCCCCTGCCTCTCTCTTGGGTGTAATCAGTTTGGTGATTTCTGTTGCTCCAGGGCTAATTAGGGTGGTTTGCTGTAGCTTGGCCCACTTGCATGTCTCGACCTACGCCAGCATACCGTGGCTCTACTACAGCAACGACCCCTTGTGCCTTCCCTCATTTTGTTGCACGCTTACGGGTGGGGAAAGCTTGAATTGATGACTTGGAAAAACCGGGAAGCATAATTAGCATCCGGCCCGGAGGAACCGACGCCAAGCGTGACGCTCCCGCCCAGTGCATATGCCTGCAACCGAAGAACGAATAATGCCATGCGGCACTGCGTTACAACTGAGCAATTAGAGAGGCAGACAAGCATCAAAAAAGATCCGCTCCCCGCCCCTCCCTTGCTCACTTCACGTGTTACTCAAGTGCAACTTGGCATCTCCACGTTATGCTCCCCTTTTCAAAACTTAAACAAAACTACAACACTTATTATAGCTCCCCCTTGCAGCACACCTTGATGGGTTGCCCTGCCAATAGCTTGGCGGCCACATGGCGCAGGCGGCCACCTGTTCCGTAGTACGTCGCAGCGCGCCCTACATCCTCATCTGTCAGCCTAGCTGGCCAGGGCAGCGGGAGGAGTGCCTGCACACTAGGAGGAGGGGGGGCGCACGACACACCACTCAACACTGTAATCAAGGGAAGACAAAACCATTTGCAGGGTGTGCCAACACCCATTGCTGCACCAACAGGAGCAGCCGCATCACCCGGGGATTGGGTCAAGGTGTTGTTGCACACACATACATTGTTCGTGCAATGCACACGTGTGAGCTTCCGTTGCGGAAACAACAACAGATGCCGGCAACAACTCTGCACACAGGCACCACAGAGCATGGCTTGCAGGAAGTCAAGTCATGCAGATTCAAACAGCATGCCTCCGTGATGAGGCATGCAGCACGCTGTGGGCGAGCAGGACGCACCGGCGGGTTGGGCGCATATGACGACTTGGGGCACACCGTCGGAGGCGGACAAGGCACAGAGGGCGGCTGCAGCTGGGGATGCGCTGCATCGGCAGCATTAGAGCCTGCCGAGACAGCTCTGCTTGTCAAGTACTGCAGCCCCCATGCCCGGCCTGCGTGACAGGGAAGGGGGCGTGCGGCGGTTGGGGCCATGTGCTGCTGCCAGCAGCGGCGACAGGCGGCGGCAGCACGCCATGCCAACGCGCAGGAAGTGCGGTGATTGGACCGGCCTCAATGCACTGCCATAAATCCCGGCCAGTAGCTGACGCGCAGTCTCGCTCACTCGGCAGAGCGCCCGAGCTACCGGCCGCCAGCAGCGCGCCCGCCAGGGCACCCAGCAGCAGCCAGACCAGCTGCGGGTGCCGGGTGAATGTCTGTGTCACCATTGTGGATGCGGGAGAGGCCGCAGTGCTCAGCGCCCCGCTGGTTCCAAACTCGCGCGCGTTGCGCCGAGCTTTCAAACGCTCCAGCTCCTGATAAGGATGGCAACGTAGAAACTGGTGGAGTGCAATTGCTGCTGCGCATGCAGGACCAACTAAAAGCACGTCGTGCGCGCCATGAAATGAAAGCTGGGGAGCGCGCGCCACGACAGCATGTTATGCATGGAATGCTCAAGGCTTGCTCTAGCTGCCCACTCACTGCATATGAAATGTAATGCAACAGACAGGTGTTGGTCACCATGATTTCCACCGCAGCATGTGATGCAGGCTATCGGGCACGCACGCCAGCAGTGCTAACTTCAACGCTGAACCAACGAGCTCCACCGACGTGCAGGCAGCACGGTGAAAGCTTACAGCGCAAATGAACCATAGTGTGCACGCTATATGTTTTTCTCAGGCTATTAGCAGGGCTGACTTTAAGGCCTGTTCACGGCATGCACGCTATGCCAGCTCCTCCGATTCGCGCAGCAGGCGCAACATGGGCCCCAGCGCGGTGCGCCGCACCCCGGCCCGAGGCCGTGTGGCTCCCGGTCCAGGGGTCAGGCTGCCTCCACGCATGCCGCCGCTGCCGCTGCCACTGCCTCGAGTGCCCACAGCTGGCGGCGCCGACTGTGGCTGGCCGTTGGTGGCGGACGGCCGCGGCACCACGCCGGTGGGCGTGCTTGCCACCACGCCCGCAGGCTGCTGCACTGGCGCTGCATCCTGCGCCAGCTGCGACCTGCGCTGTCGCAGCTGCTCGTACAACGAGGCCCAGCCGCCCTCTGGCGCAATCACATCGCCGCGTTGTGCAGCTGCCGGGCGCGGCGGGCCCAGCTGCGAGTAGCGGGTTGGGCCCAGGTCGGCAGCCGCTGCATGGGCTGCCGCCTCTGCCGCTGCCGCAATGGCTGCTGTCGCGCTTGGTGCCTGGGAGCTGCCGCCGACCGCTGCTGCCTTTGCAGCACCACCAGCAGCCGCTCCTGCCGCTCCTGCAGTCGCCGCCGCAGCTGCCTGCCTTGCGTCACTGCCGCTGCCCCGGACGGGCTGCATCAGGCGCAGCTCCACAAAACAAGACAGCTGTGCCGCCAGCACCCCCGCGTCATCATACTGGCTGCCCACCTCCTCTTCTGCGGTGCACGGGGGCAGGCACACCAGGACGTGGTGGCAGGTTAGCACGCACACCAGCCGGCGGCTGGCTGGCTGCGCACGCCAAGAATCGAAACAAAACATGTAGTAAACAAAGGGCAGCATATTTTTGACAGTGGCGTGAGGTCCGCCCGCGAACCTGGCTGCAAATTCAGGCTGCCAGCTGCCTCAAGCGGCACCCCACAGCAGCAGGCCCCTCACAACTGTCAGCACCGCAACCTCACCTTCTTCCTCCTCAGCCTCCTCCTCCCCCTCCGCCCCGTCTGCCTCCGCCTGTGCCCGCCGCAGGGCGCGCTGGTAGCTGAGAGGGTGCAGGGCGGGGTCAGGGTGTGGGGCCAGGGTGACCGCCTGCGCCTCGTCGTCTACCGCCGTCACCCTGCAACAGTGGGTGGGCAGGCCAGCTCCTTGAGTATCAGCATGGCACCACGGCATGCCTGCATACAAGACAGGTGAGCAGCTGTGCCACAGCGGGGTCTTGCCAGCCGGCCCTCCCGTAGCAGCCAAAACATAGCAACCAGCGTCAACAAAGCAGCATCACGCTTGGACCAGCCGGGAGCTGTCACTCCCCGCCTCCCCTCCCTTCGTACCTGCCCAGCCGCACTTCCGACACGCCGGGCTGCATGTTCAGCCCCACCTCCAGCAGCCGGTAGGCCAGGACATCACCCAAAGATGGCAGACCTGTCAGCGCCGGCAGCTGCCCAAATGCTGCCTCTGACATCGCCTCTGGCGGAGGGGCGACAGCGGCGCGCGGGGCACCTCTTGGCCGCGGCTGGTGCTGCTGCCTCTGCTGCCACTGCTGCTGCTTCTGCTCTTTCTGCTGCTGCTGTTGCTGTTGCTCCCACTGATGCTGCTGTGGCGGCAGCGGCGCATGCTGCTTCTGCTGCCGTTGCACGGGCTGTGCCTGCTGCTCGGAGGCCTGATGGGCCTGCTCTGGCTGCTGCTCTTTGCGCTGCTTCCGCCGCCCTTGCCGCTCCTGCTGCTCCTGCTGTGCGTGCTGCTGCCACTCAGGGGACACAACAACCTCTGGGGCAGCCGCGGGCTGCCGTGATGCATGCTTCTGCGCCTGCGGCATGCTCGCTGCAGCCGCCGGCAACGCTGGTGCAGCGGCTGCAGCAGCAGGCTTGGAGGCCTGCCTGCGCTCCTTTGAGCCTTGTTTGTGCTCCTTTGAGCCTGGCTGTGGGCCTGCCGCAGCACCATTGACAGCACCGGCAGCAGCTGCCTTGGGCCCCTGGGGAGGCAGGACGCCCATGCGGCGCAGCCGTCGCTTGGCTGCTTTGCGCCGCGCGCTCCTGCTGGGCTTCTTGGCCTGCACCGTCAGGACAAGGCATTGCGCCGGCAGTGAGCAGGGCTGCTGGGCATGGTGGGCGCACACAGCCGTTGGCACACAGGCATATGCAACTAGCTCTAGGACAGGGCAGAGCATGGAAGGGCAGGGTAAGAATGAGCAAGGCAGCCCATGGCATGGCAGGGCAGGGAATGAGCAGGGGCCACAGCACGGCAAGCAACACGGGGCACAGCAGGTAGGCCAGCGCAGCACAGAAACGCACCGTTGAGCCGTCCTGCCCAGCGGCTGCGGCAGCTGCCGGCGTCGCCAAGCATTCGGCTGCGCCACCCGCCTGGCCAGCGCCCTCGCTCTCACTGCTGCTGCTGCTGTCCTCATCTTCCTCGCTGCTGCTGCTGCTGCTGCTGCTGCTGCTGCTGCTGCTCTCCTCCTCTTCGCTGCCGCTGCTCTCCTCACCCTCTTCGCTGCTGCTGCTCTCCTTGCTGCTGCTAGTGTCACCGCTGCTGGCGCCGCGGCCTGCACCGTCTACAGGCGCGCCCAGCGGCCCCTTGAGACGCTTCGTTTCCTGGCGCACTGCCGGCGCTGGCTCAGACGCTGCCCGCTTGCGTGCCATGCTGACCACCAGTGTGTCACCATCACGCAGCAGGTCGGTGCGGCTGCTGCCCAGCACTGCAAACCCGTCCATGGCGGCCGCCAGGCGTGCCCCAGATCCAGCGCCCAGCCCCAGGTGGGAGCCCAGCTGCAAGCAGAGAGGCATTGTCGGAGAGAAGGCTCAGAATCAGAGTTGTGTCACACACTGCTGGTGGAGGTGGCAGGAGCGGCAGCAACCTGGCAGCGGCAGGCGGCGGTCTGGCGGGACTCGGCAGCAACGCTGTCCGTCGCCCCTGCCTACCTCATCGAGCAGCTCCGACACGGTCTGGCTGGTAGGAGAGGGCTGCCACCTGCAGCGAGCATGGCGGAAATGCGGGGAGAGGCGCCATCAAGAGAGGGCTGGCGCTGGATGTGAGTTCTGTCACTCGGGGCGTGCAATGCATGCCGGCTCGCTCACCAAAACTTGGCGTGCCCGGCTGCCGGCTGCCAGTTTAGCTGCACTCTCAGCCGCAGTGCCGCCATTGTTGCAGTTGGTATACAACTGATCAGATTACTGACCGCGATAGGGGAAGACCCCGCCGTTGGCAGAGCAAGCCTGTGCCGCCGACAGCATGCACACCACTGCTGCGCCGCCGCCAAGCATGTTGCCCGCGCCGCCGCCAAGCATGTTGCCCGCATTGGCTCACAAATAAGCCCAAATGCCTGGAACACCCTGCCTGACTCGAAAAACTGCACTTCTCAGCTGTGTCCACTTCCGCAGTCCAACCGCTGGCAACTCCGCTTCATGCACCGCTGCACCACTGAGGCCTACTGCCCAGAGCCACCTTGCTCGCTGCCATCCTCAAGCACAAGATGCACCGGCCTGCTTGCCCCACTTTGCCTGTTCTTATTGCGCTCTCTGCATGGCTGGCTGGTCTCTGTCACAAGTTCACAGGATGAGAAGGCCTTCCAAACAAGCAGGGAGCCTTGCGCCCGCAACGCAATCAGTCCTGCTGCATGGGTGCCACATCCGCCTGCTGCCCCTCCCCACCCTGCTCCTCCTCCTCATCACCATCCTCATCATCACCGTCACCCTCCTCGTCATCACCGGAGGACGAGCCTTCCTCGCCGCTCGCCCCCTCCTGCTCCTCGCCCTCCTCACCCTCCTCTGCCGCCTCGCCGTCACCCTCCTCCCCCTCCTCCTCCTCCTCTTCCTCGCCGCCCTCCTCTGCCGCCGCCGCCTCAGCAGCCTGCCGCGCCTCCGGCGGCGGCGCCGTGGCCGCCACCGCCTGCTGCACTGCGCCTGCCGCAGCTGCTGCAGCGGCGCCATCGCCGCCGCCCTGCTGCGGCGGCGGCGGCGCTGCCGCCGCTGTGCTGCTGCGCGCCCACTCGGCGGCCGCCGCCTCCCACTGCTGCGTCATATGCTGCACAATGCCCGCCATGTGGGCCACCCCATCCACCAGCTGCGCCGGCGGGGGGGGCGCGGTTGCTGGCCGCCCGCAGTGCCCGTAGTACTCCCCTGGCACCAGCGCCAGCTGCACCGGCCGTGCCAGCAGCTGGCCAAAGGTGGGGCGCAGCTCGTAGCAGTTGGAGAAGAGGGAGGCGCGGCCAAAGATGTAGAGCCCCAGCCGCGAGCGCGACATGGCCACCACTGCATGGGGCGGGGGCGGGGGCAGGCAGGGGTTCAGCAGGGTGGGCTGGATTGGCTGGAGGGGGGCAGGGGGGACGGAGATGCCGACGCATCCGCAGCCGCAGTGGTGGTGGCAGCAGTGGCGGTGGCAGGACCCCTGCTGAGCATGCATCGCCCTGGCCTGGGCTGCGGCGCATACCCCACGCCCCGTTGGCACGCCTGCCCCTGCCCCCAGTCCCCCTCCCTGCCAGGCCGCCCCTCCCACACACAACACCCGCCCACCCAAACACTGCCCAGGCACTCACCCAGGCGGCGCACGTCGCGCAGGTGGCCAAAGTGGTTGGTGCGCACCAGGCTGAGCAGCACGTAGTCGTTCTGCTGGCCCTGGTACTTGTCCACCGTGGTCACCTGCGGTGGGGCGGGGCGGTGGGGTGGGGCATGCAACAGGTTTGGTAGGATTGAACCTTGCAACGAAAGGCAGGCAGCAAGGCAGAGAGGCCAGGCCGGCAGAGGCGGTGCTCCCGTCAGCACAGCAAGGCGCGCACCCTCCCCCAGCCCCCGCCTGCCCCTCCCAAAGCAGCGCACCTTGGCGGGGCGGCCAAAGGCGGGGTGCCGCGCGCAGCGCCGCTCGATGACGTCGCGCAGCAGCGCCTTCTGCCCGTTGTACGTGGTCAGGATGGAGATCTTGTGCGCCGGGTAGCCCAGCAGCCGCATGTACTGGTACACAGACACCAGGTACTCCGCCTCGCCCAGGTTCTGTGACAAGGGGGTGGGATGGGTGTGGGATTGGGGTGAGGGGAGGGGCGGAGGACGTCGGGGGGCAGGGCGGGTCAGCACACAGCGTGCAGGAACAACGGCAGGGCAGGACGGCAGGGCAGGGCACGACGGCAGGGCACGATGGCAGGGCAGGGCAGGGCAGGGCGGAGAAGGGACAGGCCCCCTGCCAGCCTGCGCTTGGGCTCCAGCCTGCGTGCCTTGCCGCTGCATGCGCCAGGGCCTGGCATCTGCCCCTCTGCAAAGAGAGGCCCCATCGGCAGCCGCCCCGCCCTGGGCAGCCGCCCCGCCCACCTGGTAGAAGTAGGGCAGCGGCGACGACTCTCCCCGCCCGTTGAAGTCTGGCACGTCGATGAGCTGGAAGTCGAGCGCAAAGCCTGGGTTGGCGGTCAGGAAGGCGGGCTGCGCGCTGACGGCGGGCAGGTCGCCCAGGGAGCGGTACCGCCAGTTGTACAGCTTGGCCAGCGAGGGGCGGGCGCGGCCCTGCGGGGGGCAGCAGGGGCAGGGCGTGCGTTGGATGGGTGCGGTGGGCGGGGCCCAGGGGGTCTGAAAGCCGCACACCAGCCCTGCACTCTGCCCAGTCTTGGCACCTTCGCAACACCACAAACCCAGCCCAGGGCCCTCGTCCCTGCCCTGGCATGCACACATCCACCCATACAAGCCCCCGAACAAGAGGCCCCAGGCCCCCCTCCCCCAGGAATTGAGGCCCACGCCCCCCAACGCGCCCCCAGCCCCGCCCCGCCTTGCCTGCGCGTTGAGCTCGATGTAGGGGGTGCCCAGGCGGATGAAGCGCGTGAAGAGGGACTGGTCGAGGTGCGAGTACTGCTGGATGGCCTGGTTCTTGACCACCGGCGGCAGCTGGTGATGGTCGCCAATCAGGATCACGCGCTTCAGGCGGTTGTGCCCGTCCTCCTGGCGCTGCGGGGCGGGGAGGGGCGGGGAGGGGCAGGGGAGGGGCAAGGGACGGGGGGGCCAAGCGGGTCAGCAGTGCAGGGGACAGGCGGGAGGGGACGTGGGAAGGCAAAGCGAGCAGGCAGCGCTCTGCAGCTCGGCTGCCACGCCACACACGACATGAGACAACCTCTCCCCAACCTCCCCAACCTCTCCCAACTCTCCCCACCCACCCACCTGCAGCAGCATGGGGATGAAGGTCTCAATCTCCAGTATCTGCGCGCTCTCCTCCATCAGCAGGTTGTCGTACTTGAAGCCAAGGTCAAGGAACTCCCTGAGGGGGCGGGAGGTGGGAGGGGGCGAGGGGCGGGATGTGTGGATGGCGGGGTGGGCCAGGGCAGAGGCAGGAGGGGTGGTCAGGCAAAAGACGGGCAGGGCGGGCAGGGCGGGGCGGGTGGGCAGTAGAGGGCCGGGGTGAGCAGGCGGCGCAGCACACGAGAGCGGGGCAGCAGGAGCACCGCGCAGCAGCGACCGGCGCGCCCCCTGCAGGCGCTCACTTGCGCTTGAGCGCCGCGTGCGTGCAGGTCATGGCCACGATTTTGGCCTGCTTGGTCATCAGGTAGTTCACCCGGTCCCCCTGGCTCTTGAGCAGCTCAAAGGGGCGGATCTCCTCCAGCTCCTGGAACATGGTGCGCAGGTGGCGGAAGCAGCCCTGCGCGCACCCACGGACAACACGCCAACAGGCAGAGGGCGTCAGAAGGATGTGGTCACAGGTGTGCAGGGCCGGGCACTCGTGGGACATGTGCACAAGCTGTTTACTTTACTTTTTCAAGCAGGCAGCCTGCGGCAGGGATGTCAAGCAGTGACGCGAGCTGCTGGCAGGCCCCCAAGATGCCCGCCCCCTAGGACCATCCTCTGGCTGTAGTGCCTGCCCCCAGGCAACCGCTTCGCTGCGCACCCGTCCTGGCCTCACACTGCCCCCTCGACCTCCCATCAGCCACCTCCCTCCTCACAACCTATACCACCCCGCCCCACAGCCCGCACCCCACCTGCGCCTTCTCCCAGTCCTCCTTGTACGACCCTCCCGCAAACAGCGGCTGGGGCGCGTCGGCAAAGAAGTCGGTGAAGGGGAAGAGCTCTGCGGGGTGATGAGGGGGGCCAGCGGTGAGGGGGCAGAAACATGGTTGGAGGAGGGGGCGCGGGGATCAAGGGCGGGCCAAGCCCAGGCGTAGCAGTGGTGCGGTAGCTGGGAGCGCAGGCGGGTCTGCCTTGCCGGGCCACCACCTCGCCTACCCCCACCTGCTGTCCGCCCAGGCTCACGTGCCCGCCATCCCTACCCCACCCCCGATGCCTGAAACCCCAGCGCCCCACCGACCTTTGACACACTCTGCCGTCTTGGCTGCCCCACACTGCGCCGCAAACTTCTCCCAGCGCGCCAGCACGTGCAGCAGCCAGAAGTGGCCCGCCGTCTCGCACGTGTATGCCACGCTCTCGTTCACGCTCAGCAGCTTGGCCAGGCGCTCCACCTATTGGGGGGGAAGTGGATTTGGGGGAAAAAGAGATGGTGGACAGGTGGGTCAAAGCGCGTTACTGGGTGGCAGGGTCGTGCACAGACTGGGGTGGGACGTTGGAGTGCTGGTTGCAGGCCGCACAGGGGTGGTGTGTGCAGGAGTGTGTGTGCCGGGCATGGAGGGCGGGCAGGTGCAGCAAGCGACAACACATGGCACCGGGTTCAATCGCCCTGCCTCCCACCCCTGCACCGCAGCCCTGCTCTGCTGCTCCCGTCAGCCACACCTCCTGCCAGCTTTCCCAAACGCACCGCCGCCGGCAGCTGCAGGCGGTGCGCCAGCGTGGCGTCCCCTGCTCCCCTGCCATCCGACCCACACATGCCCTCACACCCAAGCGCCCACCACCACCACAGCACAGCGGCACCCACCTCTGCCAGCAGCTCCAGTCGGCGCGCCAGCATGGCGTTCACCCTGCCCACTCGGCTGAAGTCCAGCTCCGTGTCCAGCTCAGCCTCGCCCATGCCCAGGCGCAGCAGGTAGCGGGCGGGCACGTCGCGCTCCACGATCTGTGCGTGGGGATTGTGTGCAGGGCGGTCAGAAGGGAGGGGGCACATGGGGGCAGATCAGGGTGCAAGAAGCAGGGCAGGGGAGATGGGAGGAGTTGAGGAAAGAGCGGGGGCACAGCAGCATTTCGGCTGGCCTGCCCAGCTCCTGCTTTTGCACCCAGCCCAGGCTCGTGCGCCAGCCAGCCACCCTGTCTGCTGGGGCACCCTCACCCCCTGGCCCACCCTCCCACCCCAGCACCCACCTTTGTGAAGAGGTCGTTGAGTGCCTGGTTGGAGTGGGTGACCACCAGGGTGCGCTGGGAGGGGCAGTTGTGGTACAGGATGTGCATGATCTGCACAGCTGTGTCCGTCTTGCCCGTGCCTGCAGGGAGGTTTGTTGGTCGGGGGAATGAGACGCGACGGGGTGGACGCAGGGGAGGGCATGTGTGTGCTGGCAGTGGGCAGGCAGGCAGGAAAGCCGGCAAGCCTGTGGGAGGCAGACACCAAGCCAGGCCCAGCATGGGTGTGAGGGCAGGCAACACTGAATGCAGCTGGGCCGTGCTGCTGCTGCTCCCAGCCACCCCAACGCCCCCCTCCAGCCGCCCAGCCCACCCGCAGCGCCCCACCCACCCACCTGGCGGCCCCACCACCATGGTCAGCCCCGGCTGCACTCCCGACATGATGGCCTGCGTCTGCACCGGCGTGAAGCGCACGGTGTTCTGGGGGGGCAGGTCCTGAGGGTAGGGGCCCGGGTCCACCGGGGTGTACGACTCCACCACCAGCTTGCGGGCCGCCGCTGCCGCAGCAGCCTCAGCCTCGGCCTCGCCGCCCTCCTCGCCAGCCGCCGCCGCCTTGCGCTTGCCCGCCTTCTTGCCTGCCGCCTCCGCCTCCTCCTTGAGCGGCGGGAAGGTGATGCGGAAGGGGCGCTCCAGCTGGGGGCTGCGGCTGCCGTTGACAAACTCCACCTCCCACCCGGGGAACGCCTCGCGCACGTGGTCTGCACCGGGGGGGAGGGCGGGGGGCAGGCGAGCGGGGACGCAAGGAGGGAGAGAGTGAGCTGTGTGTGTGTGTGCGTGGCAGGGCCCATGGCAGGTGAGAGCAGGGGTGGCCAAGCCAAGCACAGCGACGCAGGGCAGGCGGGCAAGTCTCCCACCAGCCCCGGCCAATTCCCTGCCATCTACCTCCACACCTACTTTCCTCCCCGCCCTGCCCTGCGCCCCCCCGCTGCCCACCCCACCCGAACCCAAACACACTGCCCACCCACCCACCCACCCACCCGCGTCCAGGAAGGTGTCCTTGAAGTCCACCGTCTGCAGGCAGCCGTCCATGTGCTTGTACTGCGCCGCCCCCGGGTCGCCGTATCCCAGCAGGATGTCGTGCAGCCAGGGGGGCAGCACGCAGTCCTCATTCATCAGGTCGCGGATCGACTCCAGCACCGCCTTGAAGTTGTTCTCCTTGGCCTGACAGTGGTTGGTTTGGGGGGCAGGGAGAGGGGAAGAGGGGGGGGCATAGTGTGAGCAGGGGGCGGTGGCCGTGGGCGGTGTGCAAGCAGGCACTGATGGCGAGGGTGTGAGCAGGGCTAGGGTGCAGGCAGGCCAGCAATGAAGTTAAGTACACACGCCCGCAAATCAAACCCTCCGGCCGCCCACGACCCACCCACATACCACCTCACCCCACGACCCACCTTTCTGCGCATGAGCATGTTGAAGGTGCCGTACACGTCCTCCCCTCCCGACTGGGCCATGTAGTTCATGTCCATCTGAGGCAGCAGGCAGGGGGGGCGGCAGGGGGTGGGGGGCAAGGCAACCGTGTGAGCAGCGGGCCCATCAAACACCACGCATCCAGCGGCCCGCCCGGCCTGCCGCGTGCCTGCCTGCTGCAGCAACCTGGCGCACCCCCAAGGCTCTCCCCCTCTCTCTCTCTCTGCCATGTCCAGGCAGGGCTGCAGGCAGGCGGGCGGGTAGGCAGGCACCGCTGCAGACCCGCTCAGCCCGGAGCCAGCCCATGCACCACACTGCCCCCTTGGACCCACCCCGCACCCCTCACCCACTTCACCCACCCCCCCACCTGGTACTGCGCGGTGTCCAGCGCCACCGTCACGGTGCGCATCGTGCCCTGGGGGGTCCCCCGCTCATCCATTCGCACCCGCCCCGTGAAGTCGTTCATCAGCTTCCCCTCTGCGGCAGGGGGGGGAGGCAGCAGGGCAACAACACGGGGCGGGAGTGCAGGGGTCAGAAGGCAGTATTCAGGCTGCCGTCAAAAGTTTGAGTGGAAGGGGACTCAGGCTTGCGGACCGCCACTACTGCTCCCACCCCCGGCAGCATCTCGTGAGCATGCTGCTCTCCTCGGAGGCCAGCCCTGCTCCTCCCAGGAAGCTCACACAGCCCCACCCCCAGTACACTGTAGCACTGGGACTGGTGCAGGCCTGGTGGCCCCATCCGCCTGCCCCACGTCCTCTGCTGCACAACCTCCCCCTCCCCCCTAAATCACACGCGGCATCACTACCACCTGCCTGCGCCGCGTCCGCGCCCACCCCACCCCCTCCCACCCCACCCCACCCCTCCCCCACTCACCCTCGTCCTTGACCTCTATCACCTCGCAGCCCCGCACAAACTGCAGGCCGTACCGCTCCATCAGCCCCACCCCGGCCGCCTCGCCGCCCGCCTCGCCGCCCGACTGCAGGGGCAGGCAGGAGTGCGTGAGTGTGTGTGTGTGTGTGTCGAGAAAGCCTTGCATGCATGTATGTGTATGTGTATGTACTGTTGGGACCAGGGGGCAGGTCGTGGTGTGTGGCACAGGACTGCTGCCGGCCTGCAATGCAAGCAACACCTCCCACTGCACACCTCACTTCCTGCCACCACCTGGAGGCCTGCCCTCACCCCGCCCACAACCACACCCCTCCCCCCCTCCCCCCACACCCCCACCTGCGCCATGTAGTTTGCTGTGATGGCATCAGGCGGGCGGATGGTGAGGAGGAACAGGACGTCGTGCTGCTTCAGCTCGTCCCACTCAGACCGGATGTGGGGCTGCAGGTTGGCCAGGTTGAGCGTGATCTCGGCTGCAGGGGGGGAGTGGGGGAGGAGGCAGCAGAGGGGGTGGTGTCAGGGCCAGCGAGGGAGGCGGTGCGATGCCAGGTCGGCGCGAAGTGCAGACCTGCCTGCTCCGCTCCCTCACGTGCGGACGACAACCCAGCAAGGGAAGGGGGAGGATCAGGCAGGCGCAGGCGGGCACGGCTCCATGCCCCCCGGCCCACTGCCCCGCATGCAGGCCCCTGCTTCCGCAGCTGCTCCTGGCCCAGCCCAACCCCTCTCAAGCCTGCTTCCCCTGCCGCCATCCCACACCCACCGGCCGGCCCTCCCAAGTATCTCCGCCACGGCTTGTTCACCCCACACACCGTGGGATCCCTGCCCCGCATGCCTCCTGGCGCCCCCCCACCCTACAAACCCACCCAGCTGGTCGACCCACTCCCCCCCCCCCTCACCTGTGACGGCCGCAGGCTTGCTCTCCCCCACCTTGGGCTTGCGCACCTCGGTGACCGCAAACTTGTCCACCACCTGGGCCATGCGCGCCCACCCGCTGAACATCACCTGCGGCCGGGCGGGGCAGCGGGCGGGCGTACCAGGGTTGGGGGAGTGAGAGGCCTGAGCGGAAGGGCAAGCTCAAGCGCTCACAGGGGAGCGGGGCGGTCAGCAGGCTGGCCTGCACTGCAGCCCCGCAACCCCGGCCTCAGTTCTTTGTCTCTGCGCCTTGCGACCTCCCAGGCACCACCGCCCAGCGCCGCCACACCACGAGCATACCCGTCTGCCATCATCCCCCCACGCCACACTCCACACAGCGCAGTACACCTCTTCCATCACCCGCCCCAACCTGCCCAGGGGGATGCACTCCAACACATCCGCCAGGCCCTCTGATCCCATCACATCCCACCCCATGCCTTGTCACCTCATCACCCCTTCCCCCCTCTTCCCGCCCCACCCACCCTGTCGTCGTCCGCCAGGTATGGCCCCACGCGCTTCAGCACATCAGCCAGGTCCTCCCTGATCTCGTACGTCGCCTCCAGCCGGAACAGGTTGAAGTTGCGCAGCAGGTAGTCGTGGTGGGTGAGGAACTGCAGGTTCAGCTTGGGCAGCGCAAGCACGCCCTCGCCTGCAGCGAGGGGCCAGGGGCAGGGGCAGGGGCAGGAGTCGGGAGGGGGAGTGGTGAGGGGGTGAGGGAAAGAGGGCGCACGGGCGGGAGAAAAACAGCAAAGAAGGGGCAGAGAAGCGGTGTTGGGCAGCGAAGCACGGCTGGTGGGCGGGCGGGGCTCAGGCACGTGCGCTGTTCCACCGCAGGGAGGGAGGCGCCGCCTGCCCAGCACGAAGGCAGGCAAGCACGCGATGCTCCACCAACAAACACCCCCCACACCGCCAACCTCCCCACCCCTGCCCCCACCCCCTGCCCCCACCCACCCACCTGTGTAGTGCACCGTGGGCACCTGGTTCTCATCAAACAGGACCGCCTCGGTGGGGTACAGCGGCATCTCGTTGATTGTCTCATTCTGGGGGTGGGGAGGGGGCGAGGGGGGAGGGAGGCAGAGAGGCAGAGGTCGTGGGGGTGGAGAGGGTGCTGCGTGTGCCAGAGGTGGCACCACTGTCGCGGCAGGGGCTGGGGGCAGGGTTGCACCGGGGTACCCACCGTGACGCGTCAGCAATAAAGCAGGCTTCCCAAGCAGCAGGCAGCACAGACTGCCAGCATCCTCCTGCCCAGCCCTGCCCAGGAGCAAGAGGGCACGGTCCCAGCACCTCACTCAATCAGCAGCCACCCACCAACAACCCACAGCCCCTACCACTAACACACACACATGGCCCACACACATGGCCCACCGGTCCCCCCACCCACCTGCGACTTGCGGTGCTCATACGTGGCCAGCATGACCTCGGCCAGGAAGGGTGCCTCCTCAGCCCACGGGTCGTCGTCCGACACCAGCCTGGGGAGGGGGGGCAGGGGGGCAGGGGCAGGGGGGAGGTGCACATGAGGAGGAGGAGGCAGGGCTGGCAGGAAGGCGGTGCCAGCGCAGCGCAGCAGGAGCAGCAGGGGCGCCCCACGCCGCCTCGCTCACACCCTGCCGCACTTTGGCTGTTTTCCGGGCCCCCCACCTGGCCCCCGCCCCCGCCCCCCACCTGAGCTGCCGCGTGACCATGAACTTGAGCTCCTCCGGGGTCAGGGCAGACAACTCCTTGCGCAGCACATCACGCTTCTCAACTGCGCCAGGGGGGCAGGAGGGTGGCAGGCCAGCAGGTCGATGAACAACTCGGTTTGTGTGTGTGGGGGAGGGGGTGTGGCAGTGAGCTGGGCAGCGCGTGTGGGGCTGGGCACGGGCAGGCCGGCAGGCATCACTGCAGCGCGCGGGCAGCCTCCTGCCCCGCAGGCAGGCAGGCAGGCAGGCAAGCAAGTGGCGTTTGTCTCTCCATGCCTGGCCCCCCAAACCCCAGCAAACCCCTCGGCCATCCTTCCCCTCCGCACCCGTTCCGCAGTTGGCCAGCGCCAGCTCCCTCAGCTTGGGCACGTGCTTGAAGAAGAGGCGCTGCAGCTGCTGCACGCGCTCGTAGTGCGCCGCCGTCACCTCCTCCTCGCCCAGCGGGTCGCCCGTGTGGTCGTGGATGGGGAAGGAGAGGTAGAAGCGCAGCAGGTCCACCAGCTGCCAGACAGGTGGGCCAACAGAAGCAGGAAGGAAGGGTTGTTGAGAGTTACTTGTGGGCAGGAGGCAGGAGGTAAGCGAGGAGGAGAGGCCAGGCAAGAGGCGACCGGCCAGGGGGGAGGTCGCGGCGGCTGCGCGCAGGCTGGCTGCCGGGCGGGAGCGACAGAGAGCAGGGCGGCAGAAGGCAGTGCAGGGCGGTCCCTACGCATGCCATGCCAGTTGAGCACTCTTGTCACACCCGCACCCGCACCCGCACCCACACCCGCCCCCGCCCTCCCACCTGCACAAACAGTCGGCCCTGGGGGTGTGCGTAGAGGCGCGACATGTAGGCCTTGACCAGGATGGCGCGGTCCTCCAGCAGGGCGTGCACAAAGCGGCGGGTGGGCAGCTGCGCGGGAAGGTGGGGGGGAGCAGGGGGATGGGGTGGCGCAGGCTTGGAGTGAGAGGGGCAGGGGCGGGGTGGACGAGCAAGTGTGAGGCAAGGGCAGGGGAAACGCCCCTCACCACTCACCAATCGCCACACACAAATGATCGCCCACAACGCCCCAGCAGGTCTGTGAGGGCCCACACTGCTGCCCCTCCCCCAATCCCCCAAACCCCGACATGAAGCCAGGCTGCAGGCTTGGCCCCACCTGGCTGAGCAGGTCTGTGAGGAACTCCACAAAGCGCTCGCAGTACAGCAGCGCCTGGCGGTCCAGGGCCTTTGGCTTGGAGGGGGCGGCGGCCCCGCTGCCGTCGGCGCCCTCTGCTGCCGCCGCCGGCGCGGGCACCACGCCCTGCAGCACCTCCAGGAACTCGGACAGCAGGCCTGCAGGGGCAGAGGTGTTCAATTGGCGGCATGCAGGGGGGTGTGAGAAGCCCGGGAGCAGCACCAGGAATGCAGGAATTGGGACAGCAGGCCTGCAGGGAGGAGGGTGGGTGGCTGGGGGGGAGATACAGCGTGGGGAGGCGAGCACGGGCAGTGTTGGGCGCTGCGTGCGCGCGGCTGGAACTGCCCATCTCAGCTCAGCAGCCCGCCTGTGCCCGAAGGATGGCCCCACCCCACCTGGCAGGAATGCCGCCTCGGGGCGCTGCTGCACGGGCACGTGACCCTCCTGCCCCGCCGCCTTGCCCTCCTTCTTGGCCAGGTGCTTCCAGTGGCGGGCCAGCTGCAGGAGCGGGGGAAGGGGCCAAGTGCGGGTGCATGCGGGTGGGTGCACATGCACATGTGGAGGGTAGGGCAAGAGGCGAGGTGCAGGCGCATGGTGGGGCGCAGCGGCAAGCGACATTCAGAGAGGGCCGGCGCCGGCACTGGCATGCACACGTGTGCCTGGCTGCATGCCCTCTGGCACCTTGCTGCTCACACACACACACACACGCGCGCCCCACCCCACCCCTGCCCCGCCCCACCTGCGGCTGGTCGTGCAGCTCC
The DNA here is from genome assembly GCA_029339195.1 of Micractinium sp. NFX-FRZ. Lineage (NCBI taxonomy): Eukaryota > Viridiplantae > Chlorophyta > Trebouxiophyceae > Chlorellales > Chlorellaceae > Micractinium > Micractinium sp. NFX-FRZ. Next base: position 24,553 of record JAPTJF010000569.1, read on the forward strand.
AGCTGCAGCCGCCCGCGGCTCAGCGCGTGCCACAGCGGCAGGCTGACCAGGCGCAGCATCTGCGCACGCACCGCCTCGTCCTCCAGCGACTGCAGGCGTGGGGCAGCGGTGGTGAATGCGTAAGAATGTGGGGCATGAGAGCAAGGCAGAAGGCATGGTGTGGCTGCTGGCGCTGCCACCTGCTGCAACCGCGGTGAGGCTGGCACAGCATCCAGCAGCTGCACCGCCTTGCAGGCGGGCAAGCGCCTACATAGCAGGCATGCACAGCTGTGCACAGCCCAACCCACAATCTCAACACCGCTGCGCCGCCCAAATCCAGCCCATGAGCAATCCAACCGCTCCCCCCCCCCCCACCCCCACCCCCCCGCCGACCACCCAACTGCCCCCACCCACCTGGAAGGCGTTGATTGTGAAGACGAGGTACGCAACGCGCTCGTGCATGCGCATGCGCGCCGCATCCTCCCCAGACTTGAGCGCCAACACACGCTGGAAGAAGGAGGGCAGCGCCTCCTGAAGAAAGGGCGGCGGGGCAGGGGGAGCAGGGGCCAGCGAGTGAGCGGCAGCCGCAGCCAGGTGGCGCGGCAGACAGGTGGCGGCGGCGGCATGGCCCCTGGAGGCGCACGACACAGCGCAGCTCCAAAGGCGAGGGTGAGGCGAGTGGCAGGCTGCTGCAGGTGCAGCCCGCAGGGCTCTGCCTCGGACCCCCAGGCACAAGGGGCCCACCCGCCCACCCACACCTACGAATCAGGCTTACATTCCCACCCACCCCTTGCCACCCCCGCTCCCGCCCCGCCCCGCCCCACCCACCGGGTTGTGCTGGTGGAAGCACGCCCAGCCGGGCACCTGCTCCCGGAACTTTTGGTTCACCATGACCACCACGCTCATGACGTGCTCGTAGGCGGCCGCCCCCGCCACCCCCTCCTCCCAGTGCGGCCACAGGTAGTTCTCCAGGTACTGGCTCAGCTCCAGCAGCTGGACCCTGCAGATGGGTGGAGGGAAGGGGGCTGGATGCACTGCTCAGCACAGGTGCTGAGAGGAAGGGAGAGGCGAGGGGGGAATGCAGCGAGGGACCCTGGTGGGCGACGGCGGAAGCATAGGCAGGCCAGGCATGCGACCGTAGCTGCCTCTTGTGGGGCAGGCCAGAGCACACTCGTGCACTACCCACCGCAGCCCACCCAGCTTTCGTGTGGAGCGCGTGCAGCCCCAACACTGACGAACGCACAGCGCCACCCCACCCACCTTCTCCCCAGACCCGCCACCACCCCTCCCGCCATCCAAGGCATCACCCCCCCACGCGCTGCCTGCCTGCCCTCCCACCTGCGGCTGGTGGGCGGCTTGTCCCCGCCCCCACCCAGCTCCTCCTTGTACACCTTGGCCACCAGCTCAGCGCTGTAGGCGGGGCGCTGCCCCCCGGCAAGCGCCGCCGCCGACCAGTTCTTGTTGGCCAGCTGGGTGAGGGCGTCGCCGCTAATGTCAGACATGGTGAGGGCGCCAAAGCCGCCGGCGGGGCGCTTGGCCGGGCCACGACCACGGCCGCGGCCACGGCCGCCCTGGCCCCGGCCGCCGGGTGTGCGGCCGCCGGGTGTGCGGCCACCAGGAGTGCGCCCGCCCTGGCCGCGGCCGCCGGGGGTGCGGCCGCCGGCACTTTGGCGCGGCTTGCCGGCGCGCTTGGTCACACCCGCTGGCTTGCCGGGCTGCCCTGGCTTGCTGCCCGGAGTGGCCTGCCCCTTCTTCTTCTCTCCCGTCTTCTTCTCCCCCTTTTTCTTGCCGCCCCGCTTGCGCTTCTTCTTCTCCCCTGCTGCCGCCTTCTTCTCCTCGCCATCAGCAGCCGCGGGTGCAGCAGCAGCAGCTGACGCCTCGCCGGCGCCCTCCCCTGCCGCAGCTGCCTCGTCGCCGCCAGCAGCGGCAGCAGCGCCGTCCACCTCCATCGCCTCCCGCTGCTGCTGCTCCTGCTGCTCGGCTGCTGCCGCTGGCTCGGCCTGCTGCTCTGCTGCCGCTGGCTCTGCCTGCGCTGCTGCCGGCTCCGCCTGTGCAGGTGCTGCCTCAGCCGCTGCCGGCTCAGCCTCTGCCGGCTCTGCGGGCGCCGCTTCGGCAGCCTCCTGTGCTGCTGCAGGCTCCCCAGCTGGCGCTGCCTCTGCCTCTGCCTCTGCTGCTGGCTGGGCCTCGCCAGCGTCGCCAGCCTCCTCGCCAGCCTCCGCCTCGCCCGCCTCGCCAGCAGCCTGCCGTGCAGCAGCCATGCCCTCTGGCGTGCCCTGCAGGTGTCATCAGAGCAGGCATGTCAGAATGGTTGCTTGTCCCCCTGTTACGGCGGCACCATACTTGCTGGCTGCTGCCGCTTGCACGCTAGCATCGCTCCAGGCGCAGACACAACACACCCTCACTGCTCACCATGCTGTGCTTGCTTCTCACCGGCACAATTCAATTGCCAGCCTGCGCTGCCCTGTGCCGCACAGCCCCCCGCGCCCTCAGCAGCACCAGCTCAGCCACCCCATCCTGTCCACACCACCCTCTCCACGCCACCCGCCCCCGCCCGCGCACCTCGTGTGCCGTGATGTACCCCTGCAGCCGCTCCACCAGCTCCGCCTTCTTCCCTCCCACCGGCTGCCCACGCTTCTTCAGCTCATCCTTGAGCTTCACCACTGTCAGCCCCTCCACCCACTCTGTGCCGGGCATGGTGGCTCACGGCTCGCCTCGCGGCGGCGGTGGCGGGAGTGGCGGCGGTGCTCGCCGGCCTGCCCGCTGCTGTTGCTGGCCTGCGGAGCTGCCCGCCGTGTGTGCTGCTACTGCTGCCACCTGTCTGTTGTGTCCTGCAAGGCGTTGGCCGCTCCCTGCAGCGGTGCAGCAAGCAGGAGCAGAGTGGCGGTGGTGAGCGGAGGGCTGCCCTGCACGTCTGTAACTACTGGAATCAAGTTGTTATCGCTCTGTGCGAAGTTGGGGCAACGATGGCGCGTGGTGCGCAACCTGCCCCACCGATCGGGCCGCTGCCTTCCGTCCCGCAGCTCCGATTGCTGCACTCACTCTTTGCAGGTTGCAGCAAAGGAAGTAACCAGAGCTACCGCACTGCGTCACGAATGGCGGACCATGCAGCGCTTCCACGCACGCCCCGGTGCTCGCTGTGAGCTCTCAAGCGTTGGTTTGGTGAGACTTGCGCGATCCTGGCGATGGCGCCCATTCCCTGCTCGCCAGCGCGCTCCGAGCTGGCGTCCATGTCACCAGCAAACAGCAAACCGGCTCCTTGAAGTCCGATCGCAGCTCCTGCGCGCCCCAGACAGTGTCGAAGCCTCTGGGTAGGCGCCACAGAACCATTCCAGTGGCTTGCCCTCTCAAACAGGGTTCTGTGCTCCTCCCGCCAGCCTGCTCCCTTCTCGTTAGGCATTGGGCTCAGAGGCCTCTGCCTCCACTGTACAAGCACCAGTAGCTCCGGCACCCCCCGCCCGCCATGGCAGCAGCGGCAGCGGACGACGACGACGGCTCCGCAACGGCGCTGCTGGTGACCGCGCACCCAGACGATGAGGCCATGTTTTTTGCGCCCCTCATCCTGCACCTCACGCAGCAGCTGGGCATGCGTGTGGCTCTCCTCTGCCTCTCCACAGGTAGGCAAGGGTGGGACGCAAAGGCCAGAAGGGTGCCACGGTGGCCATTGCAGAACCTCCCTCTTGCTGCCACGCTGGGCCTGGCCTGCCTTACCTGCTGTGCCCTGGCATCCCCTGCAGGCAATGCCGACGGTCTGGGCCGCGTGCGCTGCAAGGAGCTGCTCTACGCCTGCGCACTGCTGGGGGTGGGTGTGCACCGCCACCCGCCCCCCGTGCCTGCATTCAACCCCACCTCCTTCCTGCACCTTGAGGCAGTCCACCGAGGCAGTCGACAGGCTGCCTCCATGCCCTGATGTTGTGCTCTTTCCAAAATGCTGCCCGCCTGCAGATCAGCCGTGATGACGTGACGATAGTGGATGACTCGCGGCTGCCAGACGGCATGCACCAGTGCTGGCCGCCGGCCGTGGTGGCAGAGCATGTGGCGCAGGCAGCCCGCCGCTTCCAGCCTGGCCGGGTGAGCTCTTGCTTGTTGCTGGACAGCTGGGCAGCTGGGCAGCTGGGACCTGACTGCATCGTAAGCCGGTTTCCTACCATGCTGGAGGCACCACTTGTTTAGCAGCTCTTCAGTCACGCTGCTGTGCCCTGTGCCGCTGCAGGCACCTCGTCCACCCACCTCTGTTCCCACATCCAACTGCTTCTCAACACTCCTGACCTTTAAGCACTTTGCACTGAGCTTCCCACTTGTGCGCCCCCACAGGTGTACACGTTCGACGGCCACGGAGTGTCGGGGCACCCCAACCACCTGGCCACGGCTGAAGGGGCGCTGCACTGGTGGGCGGGCACCCCCAGCAGCAGCAGCCTGAGCAGCCTGCCCCAGCTGTGGCAGCTAGAGAGCGTGTCGCTGGCCCGCAAGTATGCGGGACCAACGGATGCCCCCCTCTCTTGGCTGACCACCGCCGCGCGGCGCCGCTGGCGCCACCGCCAGGCATGCGTGTGCCTCAACCTGCGGCACCCGAGGCGTGCATGGCGCGCGCTGCTGGCGCACCGCAGCCAAATGGTCTGGTGCGTGGGGGGCGGGGGGCAGGGTGGGTCGAGCGGGGGGCTGGGGCTAGGGCTGACATGCAGCGTGCTGCTCTCTGTGTGGGCACCCCATGCTGTTGCTGTTGGTGCGGCCACTGCTGCTGCTGCTGCTGCTGCTGTTGCTGTGCTGCTGCTGTGCACAGCAAAGCCCCTGCATTGCTGCTGCTTCGCACTGCAGGTGGCCCTCACTTCACTCGCCCTGCTCATTGCTGGGCCTAGTTCCCACTGCCGTAACATTAGTGCCCAAGCTTCGCTCTCAGCGCCTCGCTGCCGCCTGCTGCCGCCTCTTCCCCTGCTGCAGGTACCGCCGCCTCTGGTTGCTCCTCTCCCGCTACATGTATGTCAACACCCTGGTGCGGACGTGCTGACCAGGCCAGGCTTGCGTGCTCCCCGCCACGCACTTCCCATTCACGTATCTCGATGACGCCCGCCTGGACTCGGCTTTGTCTTGTGCCACCAATCTTCAATGCTCTGTCATCATCACCACTCTTACCACTCCTTTTCAGTTGACCACGGACACGGGGATCCAACACACTTGGTCGTATGTATGCCACATTTCAGTGCACAAGGAACACTACAGCGCTGGGAAGCGTCTACACAATCCACCGCCAGGGTGTTACAACTACCACATGCATACCCTTTTTGACCTGTAATGCTGCATCGCTGCCCGGGAGAGCCATGTGGAGTGGTCCAAGGGAAGGCAGCAGGGAGTGCACATGAAGAGGCAGGGCCCGGGGCAGGTTGTTGTTGTAGTTAAGATCTGCAAAATGGAGGTGCCAGCTGGCATGCCGAGAGCAAGGCAAAGGGAGCTGCAAAGGGATTCCAGAGGGGAGAGGTGGCTCAGCTGCTACGCCGCCATGCCTGTTTCGCCTGATCAACTTATGCCTGACCACCAAACATGACCTTGGGCAAAATTGATGGGCATTTTGCCAATTTGGCAGTCAGCAAACTCAGTCCACCGCCGCCAGTGCTGCCGCCGCTTAGCCCGCGCCGCCTGCAGGGCTTTACAGGCGCCGTCCACGCTTTAAGGGCTGCGCTCTCTCCTGCTCAGCCAGAAATCATTCCGGCCCCGTGTGCTTCCGTGCCGGTGCTTTTAGACCGCGAGTTGCATGGGCCGGGTGCAGGTCCAGTACTGCAGAGCAGGAATCGGCATACACTGCTAAATTGCGCGCATTGCAAGTTGCTACGCCAACATGAACTCTGTGCCGGAGCGAAGGGCCTCGGCAGAAGGCCAGGGACGTCCAGCAGGCCGCTTCCGCCGCCTCGCAGCTGCGGTCGCTCTGGCTGTGCTGTTGATCTCTTACGTTGAGCTGGTGACGAAGAGGTGAGTGCCGGAGCGCGCGGGTCGCTGGGGCTGCCTGGGCTCACCGGTGGGGCCCGCCCCACCAGTTCCACTGCCGTCGCCCAGCTTGACACAAGCAGCCTGACCTACAAGCTACGCCTGAGCCTTTGCATGCAGGCAACATCCAGTGGCTGTCACACAAGTGGCAATGCAAGCCGTCTCTCTGGATGCCCGCGCCTCACACGCCAGCAGCCTCGGCAAAGCGGCTGCCGCTGCTGGCACAGGCGAGCCCGGTGCCACCCAGGCAACTGGTGCCAGCAGCATGCTCAGTTCAGACGGCGTCAGAGGCCCAGACAGCCATATGCATGGCGTGCTGTGCTTCGGCACTTGCCTCGAGCAGGCGCGGCAGCTTGACCTGAAGAAGAAGATGAAGGAGAACAACGTGACAGCTTGACGTCCCTTGTACCACTGGGCATGGACGCACCGTGAGAGCCAGTGCCAGCATCATCACCACCAATGCCAGCAAACATATCAGCAGCAGCACCATCATCACCGTTGCCACGAAGTAAACGCGACAGCCCCATGACAGGCGCTGTTTGTCTCACCACCGCATCTCGTTTGCTGCCTTTGCTGGTTCCGCGTGTTCTTGTTCACGACCGGCCACGCTGTGCTGTGCCTCTCCCCCGCCCCTGCCCCCCCCACCCACCCCCCAAACATGTCGAGTGCAGGGGCTAATTGCAATCATATCTACAAGTTGGGAAGCATACAGATCCCCTATGGCTGAGGTGAATGATGCTAGGCTTACCCCATACTTCGTTTCCCTTCTTCCAATCAAACCACTGCTTTGACGCTTGCTCAGAGATCCGTGTCACTGTAGACTTTAAGACACCTTGAAACCCAGAAACAAGAGCACCAGATACCCTGCTGAGAACCAGGTCTGGGTGGGCGAGCCTGTGCGCCGGGGAGCCATTAAAACCCCACTCCCTGCTGCCTGCTCAGGCTGTGCCGCCTGCTCAGGCTTGTGCCTTGTAAGCCTCCGGGTCCTGCCCCGCCAGCATGGGCAGCGCAGCGCCGCCGCCATCCACCGCAATCTCCGCCCCCGTCACATAATCGCTGGCGTGGCTGGCCAGGAAGAGCGCGGGCCCCACCATGTCCTCCGCCACACCCAGCCGGCCTGCAGAGGGAGGACACAGACGGGGGGGCAGGTGGCCGGGTGGGGCACACGGGTAGGCCAAGCAAGGGAGGCGTCGTGCCGGGAGCACTGCTGGGGACCTGCAACCAGTCAGTGCCTGTGCAGCTGCTGCCTGGCGCCCTCCGCTCCAGTGCCGGGTGGGGCCCCAATCTGGCCGAGCTGGGCCGGGCTCAGCCCCAGCCCCAGCCCCAGCACCATCCCTGAATTGCCCCATCCCCTCAGCTGCCCTACCCAGCGCTACGTGCCCCCAGCTTCTTCGGGGTGCCTGCCAGCTCAGCCCCAGCCCATGCACAGAGACCCAGCTGAGGCCCAGCTCAGCCCCTGCACCGCCTCCCAGGCTGCCTCACTCACTCACCCAGTGGTATGCGCCCCAGTATGTACTCCAGCTTGCGCGGGTTGGCCAGCATGACGTTGAGGAAGGGGGTGTTGATGGCGCCCGGCACCAGCGTGTTCACCTGGATGCTGCAATCACCCCGGGAGTAGCGACGCGGGCGCGGGCAGAGCAAGGGATGCAGCGCCAGTGAGGGCGGGGTGAGGAATGGGTGGGGTGCGAAGAAGGAGGGCAGGCACTTGTGCATTGGGGGGCGCCTGAGCCGCCAACCAGGGGCGTTGCAATGGGAGCGCTGCTGCCTTGCACTCACTCCCGCGCACCCAAACTGCCCCACCCCCCCACTCACTGGTCCTTGCCCCAGGCGGCAGCCAGGGAGCGCGCTAGCGGCAGGATGGCGCCCTTGGAGCACGCGTAGGCCACCTGCGTGCCGGCGCCGCGGGTGCCGGCAATGGAGGACACAAACACGACCTGGGAGGATGGGGGCAGAGGGAGGTGTGGCATCGGGGTGTTCACTTGTGGCATGCAAGGGGGGAGGGAGTGCAGTTGAAGGAAGTGAGGGAGGAGGCGAAGCCACAGGGCGAGCTGGGGCAGGAGGCGGGAGGTTGGCATGTGCGTCCATGGAGGGCGGTCCTAGTGCGGCTGGGACGTGTGTGGAGGTAGTGGGTGCAGAGGGGAGGAGCGGCACGGGTAGATGGGAAGACGGGCAGAGCCGGTTGGCACAGGCGGGCAAAGGGAGTGGGCAGGTTCCGGCACAAAGTGGAGACCTTGACGTGCAGCAGCACCTTGTGCTGCCATGCCACCATACCCCACTCCGCCCCATTTTGGCCCCACCTTCCCGCGCCCCGCTCTCTTCATGTGTGGGAAGCAGGCGTGGGCCGCGTTGTAGCTGCCCTCAACATTGACCGCCATCACCTCGCTCCACCCGCTGCAATGAGTGCATGTGTGATGCGTGTATGAGTGTGGTGGGATTGAGGGACGCGAGGGCAGGCAGTGAATTGGCCAGCAGGCAGTACAGGGCCAGTATAAGGCAGGGGCGCCGTAAGGCTGGCGGGGGAGTGCAAGTTCAGCCCAGCAGGGCGTGACATGCCACAGAGGCGGGAGGCAGCTGTAGCACCGGGAGCACCATGCAGGGCAGGCAGGCAGGCAGCAGTTGCAGGGCAGGCGGACAGGCAGCAGTTGCAGGCAGGCAGGGCAGTCGGCCACGCATGCAGGCTGCCCTGCTCACTCATGCGACACATCCTCCGCCCGCTCTAGTCGGCCGATGATGCCTGCAGGCGCACGTTGATGCAGGGGTCAGTCATAGTAAGCAGCAGCAAGCACAGCGCAGCACAGCACAGCACAGCCTGGCTGAACACAAGCCACGTCACGGGCAGCAACAGGGCTGCGCTGCTTAGCGCTGCCCATGGGCCTGTCATCAGGCTGGAGTTGCCGCCACCCTGCAGGCTCCCACCATCAAGCCCCAGTGCTGACGAGGCTGCCAACCAGCGGGCAGCCACACACTCTGTCCCGCCCCGCACTCCCTGCCGTCCCCCCCCCACCCCTCTCCACCTGCGCTGCAGAATAGAATGTCGGGCCCCGCCCCCATCTGCTGGACCGCTTGCTCGACCGCCGCATTCACCAGGGACCGCTGGCGCACGTCGCACTGCACCGCCACCGCCTTGCGCCCCAGCGCCCGTATCTGATCTGCCACCGCCTCCAGCTTGTCCTCGGCGGCAATGTCTGAGGGGAAGAGGAGGGGTAAGGGAGGGGTGCACGGGTGGGGGGCATGGCTATAACTGAGCAAGTGGGCAGGCAGCGAAGCCGGCATGCCCACGCATCCTGGCGAGAGAATGGCAGAGTTTGAGAAGAAGCGGACGTGGGCGCCCATGGCTGCATGATTCCACTCAAATGCCACGCCCCCAACAGGCTCTGCCCTGCCCACACACCTGCCAGAATGATGTTTGCGCCGTTGCGCGCCATGCCCAGCGCAACTGCTGCGCCGATGCCTTGTGCTGCGCCCGTCACCATGGTTGTCGAGCCAGACAGGTCAAACAGCTGCACAGGGGTGGCGGCAGGAGAGGTGTAGGGCCAGCGGGGTGCAGCACCGCATGCAATGCATGGATGTGCGGCACGCCCCTGACCATCGCGCGTGCATGTCTCCAGGCAGTCTAAAGCAGGCACGAGCACAGTGGTTGCTGCATTTTGGTGGCCTGGAGAGGTCCAGCACCCCACCCGACACCCTCCACACCCCACACAGCCAGGGGTGCACCCGGGACGCTGTCGTGAGGGCCCACGCCCTCTCCAACCTCCCGTCAACATCTTCCCTGTCCCCCCTGTGTATGCTAATGAACGCACACGGCAGACAGGGAGCCTCCCTTTTTGCCCTGCTGGCACCACAGGGCAACACGGCGGCATCACCTGGTCGGAGCGGAAGCGGTCGGAGGCGCCCTTGGTGGCTGGCTGCCGGCACTCCTCCGTCAGACCCTGCGGCGCACTAGCGGTGGCCAGCGATCTGTGGTTGCTAAGGACCCTCCGTGCCGTCAGGTGCAAGTGCGGGCAGACTAGGGGCGCCGCTGCTCCGGCCGCCCCCTTCAGAGCGCGGCCCCAGACCTGAGCCAGCATGTTGGCGTGTTTGTGTTGTCTCTTATGTCCCTGCAGATCGCGCGCAAAAGACCCGCAAACTCCGAAACGGGGCGGAAAGGACACGCAGCCGTGCACATGCACAGCATTATGCCAGGGTGTCCACCCGTGGGTGAATTTACCCGGTTCAAGGCGGCGGCGAAAGCAGGATTATCGGAA
>JAPTJF010000570.1:0-34724 GCA_029339195.1 Micractinium sp. NFX-FRZ
CCGCCGTCCAAACTGCCCCCTCGTGCAGCTGCGCTTGCACTCTCCAGGCCGCACGCTGTCTTTGAATCGCACACGGGAGAGGCATGTACAGTGTCGGCGTCACTATCAGGCAGGGGAGGTGGCGAGTGCCCCATGCCTATCAAAGGTGGCGCACTCCCCGATCAAGGGACAGTCTAGCCTCCACACAGTCAGCCAGCGCCCTCATGACTGGTGTGTTCCAATCATGCCCGTCAGCTCTGGGTGGTGAAGGCATGGACTTGCTTTCCAATTCTGCTGCCATCTTCTTTATTTCTTCCAGGATCGCCTTAGCAGCGGCATCCGTCAGCCCCAGGAAGTGTGCTGCCCTGCTCTCGGGTGTTGTGTCCTGCCGCGCCCCGCTTGTCTTTTCCTTTCCCCTCACTTGCACGGGCCCTGGATTCTGCTCAATATCTCCACTCAACAGCAGGAGCTGTTTGATTACACTTGCAGATTAGGAGTGGATGAGAGGGGGGGCGGAGAGGTTCGGGAACGTGCTTGTGGTGGGCAGGTAACGTAGGTGGGCATGCCACTGTATGTGCAACAACCGCTGAGGTGCATGCATGCGAGGATGAAGGGCAACCATGTGGCAAAGGCAGGGTGTGGGAGCTGAAAGCACAACGACATGAATCACGAGACTGCGAGCACTGCGCAGAGAGGGGCAGGGAGTGATGCGCAACAGTACAATGGAGAAGCAATGTACAACTAGCGTACAAAGTGTGTGAGGTGCTGCTGCAGGGCGCCGAGGCCAGTGCGGCAGCGGGGCTGCCGCTGCTGCTCAAGCTGCAGTGCTGCCGTGAGGGCGCGCTTGGCGGGGCGGTCATCGGGGAGGGAGGCGTTGCCACAGGAGGTGGCGCGGGACAGAATCAAAGGCCGCAGTGTCTGGCACAAGGCAGAGGGGGCAGGAAGGTCGAAAGAGGCATGAGAGGCGCTTGAAGCAGGCAGGGCAGGTGCAGCTCTGGGCGGCGCTGGAGAAGCGTGCCTGCTCTCCTCCACCCCTCCTCCACTCCCCACCCCGTCCCACCGTGCCTGCCCTCCTCCACCCTCCACTCCCCACCCCGTCCCACCGTGCCTGCCCTCCTCCACCCTCCACTCCCCACCCGTCCCACCGTGCCTGCCCTCCACCCCTCCTCCACTCCCCACCCCGTCCCACCTGCTGGGGCCAACAGCCAGGGAGCCGCTTAGCGCCCCTCCTCAGGGGCCCCACCGAAAGAAGCGCAAGTCGCGCGCCGCTGCCACCATGCCCTCCTTATGGAGCTGTGCCGCCGTCACAACGCTGCTCACGTGTGCGGTTGACGCGGTGTCCGTGGCACGAGCCTAGAGCGTGCCACAGACACCGCGTCAACCGCACACGTGAGCGGCGTTGTGACGGCGGCACAGCTCCATAAGGAGGGCATGGTGGCAGCGGCGCGCGACCTGCTGCCGAGGCTGCTGCCTGTGGTGGCCGAAGCCCGCTCAAGGCTGCTGCCGAGCGCCTTTGCGCCGACAACAAGGCCCACGCACACCGCCACGCCCAGGCCGATCAGGCCCAGCTTCAGGGCGACCGGCACCTGCGTAAACGGCCCCTCCGCATCGCCTGCAGGGGTGACGGAGACGGGCAGATACATGGCACTTTCCACGAGCGGTGGCAGCGGCGGCGGCGACGGCGGCGGCAGCGGCGGCAGCGTGTTCTCGACAGCGCTGGTGCTGAGCCTTGGCACCTAGGCAGCTGCCCCCTTGGCCCGCTGCCCTGCCGGCTGAGCGCTGCCTCACCAGTGCGGCGGTCCGCTGGGGAGTCCGCTGGGGATGGAGTGCGCCTCCTCCTCCTCCTCCTCCTCCTCCTCCTCCTCCTCCGCCGTGGCCTCGGCGCCCGCCTCCTTGCGACTGCGCTCGTGGGGAGCCCCGGCGAGGGCCGAGACTGCGAGGGGATTGCCCCCTTCTACTTTGCCCGCCATCACTTTGGGTGCGTGTGGGTGTGTGCTCTCCGCAGGTAAAGAGCCCGGCCTGCCCCAGTAGCCCTCAAAACAGTGGCCCAGGCCTGCTGCTAGTTCCCTGGAGGCGCCTCACCCCAGTGAGCTGGTGCCGCTGTGCTGCGCACGCCGTGTCGCCTGCTCACCGCCGCCGCCGTCCAAACTGCCCCTCGTGCAGCTGCGCTTGCACTCTCCAGGCCGCAAGCTGTCTTTGGATCGCACACGGGGGTGTGCATGCTGCCTCTCTGTACAGTGTCGGCGTCACTATCAGGCAGGGGAGGTGGCGAGTTGCCCCACAACGGGTTGCAGCATGCAGCGCCGTCTTGAGGGGCATAGGCTGTCTTCCCCAATCCAGCCTGCCAGCATTAGGGCTACTCATCCCATGAGATAAAGCGCCCTGCCAATGTTGCCGGCTGCCACTGCTGGAACAGCAGATCCGGATGCACCTTGCTGGCGGTGCCCTGTGTGTCCAACGCTTCTGGCACAAGCATTCAAGGGTCAGACCGGGCTCGGCAGCGAGGGCCTCTCTTGCAGCCTGCGGCAGGTCGGATGGGCTTCCCGGCAGTGTCTTAGCAGTGTACTGGGCCCCATGCCACAAGCTGCAGGGCCCTTTCGATGCGGAGAGGCGTGCCCATCTGCCGCCAGTTGGCGGGCGGGCGGCAGGCGGGCGGGCGGCAGGGCTATGGCGTGGTGGGCTGGAAGCAAGGGCATGCCAATTATCTGCGATCAAAGCGTCCCCCGGCCCAGACCACGCCCGCAGGACCGACGCCGAAACCCTGGCGGGCAGCTTTGGAGGCAGTGAATTGTTTTGATCGGCGCCGCGTATTGCAATTTCCTCGGCTGACGCAGCAACAAGGGCGCTATCCACGCACACGGGCCCTGCGACCGACATGGCGGAAAGTAGGGCAGACAACCTGGAGGCGCCTCTGCTGCCGGACGCTGCTGAGGAGGAGGATGCGACGCTGAGGTGCGGCATGAAGGGCAACCGTCGGCTCGCCGCCAGCCCGCACCTGCTGCTGCCACTCCGCTGCTGCCGCCGCCGCTGCTGCTGGCCTGCCTGCCCTGGGACCACCCTAGCTCTCCTGCTGTGCCCCTCTGCCAAGCCTGGTGGCCCTAATGCACATTTGTCATACCCGCAGGGAGGAGGAGAAGCATGAGGAGGAGGTGGCACTTCAAGAAGACATGGCCTCTGCAGGCACGACCGACTTGACGCAAGTGCTGCGGGGCGAGACGCGCCTCACGCAGGTGTGATGAAGAGCACCCCCACTGTCTTTAAAGCCCACCAACATCTGTATGTGCCTTCCTGCCCGCCTGCCTGCCTTGCCATTCACACATCCACGCGTTACAACCCACCCTTCCTGCCTGCCTGCTTCCCTCTGCATGCATGCTGGATGCCCACCCGTCCCACCTGCTTTGTTCAACAGCCGGCTCTGTCCACCTACTTACCCTGCACACGCGCTCACTGCCCACCTACTAACCACTCACAGTGCCGTCGTTTGGCCCCCTCCCAGGCCACCGCCAACCTGGGGTTGCCCAAAGTGTGCGACGCGCCCCCACTCCAATTCTTACACTCACCCACTTCCCCTCCCGCCCGTGCCGTCTCCAGGCCACCGCCAACCTTGCCACCACCATCATCGGCGCTGGCATCATGGCGCTTCCCAAGGCGTTTGGCACGCTGGGCATTGTGCTGGGCATGACCTGCCTTGCTGGCATCTTTGTGCTGTCGCTCTTCTCGCTCAACGCACTCGTCAGGTGCCAGGGAGGTGGAATGCGTCTTATGTGTTTGTGGTGGGGCAGTGCGGGCTTGCTTGCTGGGGGGCGCCTGTGTGCTCCCGCCTGCTTCCCACTGCAACGCACTTGCCAGGTGTCGGCCGGGGAGGCAGAGGTGGGGGGGCCGTATTGTGGCGTGGGGAAAGGGCTGGGGGCAGGGGCGCGTGCGCTGCTCTGCGGCGGTGAGCGCGGGGCGCACGTCCGGGCACAAAGGGCGGGGCACGGCTCTGGCCTGCGCCCGCCCACACTTGCCTGCTGCTGCCCTCCCTCCTCTGCACATGCAGGGTGTCATGCCTCACCCACCACTGGATTCACCATGATCCGACAACCCCACACATGCTCCCTGTCCCGAATGCCATCCCACGTGGCATGCAGGGTGTCGCGGCTCACCCACCACTGGACCTACCACGACGCCGTGGGGGCAGAGTTTGGGCGGCCCGGCCTGCTGGCACTCAAAATTGCCATCATCATCAACAATGCAGGGTCCATGGTGGGTGCTGCTTCAAGAGCGACGCAGCACGCCAGGTTTCCCCTGACACGCACCAGCAGATCATGTGGATATGGATGATAAAGATTCACAAAAATTGGCCTGTTTTGTGTGACTGGATGTTCATCTCCTTTGTTCGCTCCAAATTGCCACCCCGCCCTGGCGTGCGCCTGCAGACTGTCTGCCCAACATCTGCCCCCTGGCACGCATGCAGATCGTCTATCTGATCATCATTGGCGATGTGCTGGTTGGGGTGCCCCCCGACTACAATGGATTGATCACCAATCTGCTGGGCGTGCACGACCCCTCGGGTCAGCAAGCTCAGACAGCTGCTGTGCTGGCTGTGTTACCGTCTTCGTGCTCCCAAGTGCTGCAACACTGCAAAGGGCTACTTGCTGTAACAGGACTGCTGGGAGTGCGCAGCCAATGCGGCAGGCGGGCCTTCGTCACATACGCGCCGCTCGCCCTGCCCCCGACCACTCAAGCTGCGCAGCGCTGCATTCAATTTGAGCGCACCCTCCTGCGCCCGCTCTTCACCTCCCTCCCTCCCCATCCCGCCCCACGCCCAGCAGTTTGGTTCGTGAGCCGCCCTTTCGTGCTGGCCATGGCATGCCTGCTGGTGCTGGTGCCCCTGCTGAGCCTTCGCGACCTGGGCAGGCTGGGACCCATGAGCACGGCAGGTGCGCTGTGCATGCTGTGCTGTGCTGTGCTGTGCTTCGCTGTGCTTCGCTGTGCTATGCCCGCGGGACCTGGGCAAGCTGGCTGGTACGCTGTGCTGCTGTGCTGTGCTGTGCTGTCTTGTACTGAGGCTGCAGGAGCTGGGCAGGCTGGGTGCCTCACCACTGTGTGGAGATGATGTTGATGATGATGCTCTCGCCCCTCCCTTCGCGTGCTGCAGGCGTGGTGATTGCCGGTGGCTTTGCCACCTCCGTGGTTGCTGTCACCGGCATTGCCATCTTCAAGGGACAGATTGGAGGTGGGTTGGGCGGAGGCAGGGGCATGGGGGGCCAAAGGGAGGGCGGGAAGTGGGCACAAGCAGTAGCACCAGCGGCTGGGGCAGGGCTGCCTTGCTGCCTGCTGCTTCTCTAGCCTCGCCGCCGCTGACTGCTTATTGAACGCAGCACCTTCCTGCCCCCCCGGCCATACTCCTGCAGCCTTCCACTGGCTGCCCACTGTCTGCTGCCCTCTGCTGTTACCCCACCCATTCCTACCCTGACTGCTTGTTTACTGCACCACCTGTCCGCCTCCCTTCCCACCCCAACACTCCCAGACTTCCACTGGCTGCCCACCAATGGCATGCGGGGCCACACACCCTGACACCCCGACAAGCACCCGATGTTCCTCTTCCACTCCCACCCCTCCCAGACTTCCGCTGGCTGCGCACCCTCAAATCGCTGGGCCACACGTCCTCACACCCGCACCCCTTTCCACCCCCTTGGATGCCCCCGATGCCCCCTGATGTTCCTCTTCCACTCCCACCCCTCCCCCCACCCCTCCCAGACTTCCACTGGCTTCCCACCGACGACATGCTGGGGCACACACCCCAGCAGAAGCTGGTCAACCTGCTGGCCGTGCTGCCCGTCATCTCCCTGTCATTCATCTGCCAGTGAGCATGCTGTGCTGTGCTGTGCTGTGCTGTGCTGTGCTGTGCTGTGCTGTGCTGTGCTGTGCTGTGCTGTGCTGTGCTTTGCCTGCCTCGGTGGTCAACCTGCTTGCTATGCTGCCAGGCGTCTGCCTCTCATTTGTCCCTGCCATTGATTTCTCAGCGTTGGTAAGACGGTAACAAAACGCGTACACTCGTGCAGAGCTGTGTGCGTGTGCGGGCATGCCGTGCTGTGCTGTCGGTTAGCAGGCTCGATGCACGCTTCTTTGTTACGCGCCTGCCCCCATGACGGAACGTCTCCCTGCCTTCCTCCCATCCTCAACTCCTCTCCCCTTGCCAGCTACAACGTGCACCCCATTGCCCACTCCCTGGAGCGCTTCAGCAACCGGCGCATGCGCATGGTCATCAACCGGGCGGTGAGTGAGGCTGTGCTTGCACTGGGATGCATAAATCGCACGCATGTTTACGCCAGAAGAAGTGTTTGTAAACGTGAAATGCTGCACCCGCAATATCTCCCCTCCCACCGCTCCCACTCCCCCTCACCCCTCCCCACCTCCCGAGCGCAGCTCGTCGTCTGTACCTGCGTCTTCACACTCGTGGCGGCAGGCAGCTGCTACCTCTGTGCAACTTCTCACACTTCTCCAGTCCTCCTTGCCCACCACTCCCCACTCCCGTGCAGCTCGTCGTCTGCACCTACGCCTTCACCCTTTAGTGGCGGCAGGCACCCGCTGCCTCTCTGCAGCCTCCAGCCACTCTCATTCCACCTCACCCGCCCCTCCCCACCCCATTTGTGCAGCTCGTCGTCTGCACCTGCGTCTTTACCCTCGTGGCGGCAGGCGGCTACTGCCTCTTCGGCTCCTCCACACAGGCAAACATCCTGAACAATTTGACCCCGGAGGGGCTGGCCCCAATCATCGGAGTGGGGCCCGGCCGCGTGCTCAGCTTCGCCGTGCGCCTGGGCTACTGCACGTGCCTGATGGTGAGCGGTGTGTGTGTGTGCTCTGTGCTGTGTGGAGGGGGGAGGGAGGGCAAGGGGGGAGAGATTGTAGCAGCAGCAGGGCCCCGTGCCTGGGCTACTGCACCTCGCCTACTGGTGAGCGGGGCGCGTGGGTGCCCTGTGCTGTGTGCCAAGGGAGAGAGGGCACAGCGGCAGAGGCGTGTGTGCGCGCCTGGGCAACTGCACCTGCTTGATGATGAGTATGAGGCCTGCAGTAACGCGACAACGCGCCGTTGTTTTCAGGGAGTGCGTGCATTGTTGGTTGGGGGATGAGTCATGCCGTGGTGGCTCGCCTGGGCACGGCAGTTCCCACGTGGTGAGCGGGGGGGGTGGCGGGGGCCTTGCATATTTTCTTGTTTCTTCAGCTATGTTGATGATACCTCGCCCCTCCCCCCCTCCCTCCCTCCCTCCCCGACAGGCCACCTTTGCCATGCTCAACTGGGCACTGCGTGAGACGCTGACCAAGCTGCTGTTTGGCAAGGCCATGCTGCCGGGGCCCGGCTTCTTCGCCCTCAGCTACTGCGTGCTGGCCCTGCTCTACGTGGTCGCCATCCTGGTGCCCTCAGGCAAGCGGGCAGGTTGGGGGGGGAGGGAGGGGGAGGGAGGGCGGGGAGGGAGGAGGGAGGAGGGAGGGCGGGAGGGAGGGAGGAGGGAGGGATAAGGAGGGAGGGAGGGGGATGGAATATGCTGCCGGCTTCTGTGGCACATTGTGCGTGCTGGGCCTGCTGCCCATGACTTCCGTACTGGCTCCCTTGCGTGAGCGTGACGAAAGGGCAGGAGCAGGGTCGGGAATTTGTATTTCTGGAGCATGCTAAATGTGCACATGCTGCCCCAGAATGGGTGCATGCTCCCTAGTGGAGAGAGCATGTTGATTCAGGGCGTCACCGTGGCACCCTCCCCCACCCTGCTTCCCACCCCTGCCTCCCCTGCCCCCGCTCGCCCGCAGTGTGGACCGCCATGAGCGTCACCGGCGCCACCGCCGCCACCTTCATTGCATTCATCCTGCCGGGCCTCATGCTGCTGCGCGTGGGCCGCCGCACCGGCCGCCTCAGCGTGCGCAGCGCCACGCTGGCGGGGGTTTGCGTGGGGCTGGGGGTCACCATGGGAGTGGTCACCCTGGCAAACACCTTTTGGCTGTCCAGGCAAAGCTGAGCCGCTTGCACTCGTGTGTGCTTGCATGCTCATCTGAGAAAGGAAGGTCAGCGGGCACGGGCCACCGCTGAGAGCATACCAAGCTGCCGCCCCCCAGCCCAGCCCACGCCGCCCCTGCTGGCCTGTGCTGCATCCAGAGTCCCCTGCTTTTGGCACCACTGCCCCCTTGTAACGCCCCTCAAGCCCACTCTTCAACAGCAGGCAGGGGTGTGGGTGTGTAAGATGCCAGGTAGCCCTGTATTGTCCCGTGAACTGCACCTGGGCTTGCACTTCTGGCAGCCAAGGCCCCAAATTCTGCACGTGTTTGTTCGATGCGACTCGACCCGACTGGTGCCACCAGGCAGGGGTGCAGCAAGGGGATGAATACGGCCAGGACACCTGCAATCAGTCTTCTTACAGAACGCCCTTCTGCCAGAGTGAGTGCATGCATACGTGCCATCAGTGTCACCGCTGCTTGCCGGCTCTGCTGTGCCATGGGCGCTGCGCTGGCCACCACACGGCTCCATGCCGTCGACGTCACTGCAGCTAGGCCGGTGCCGCGCCGCCGCCCGCAGCCGCCGCCGTGTCCACCGCCTCTCGCAGCTGCTTGATGACCGCCCCCGGGTCGGGCGCACCAAAGATGGCGCTGCCGGCCACAATTGCGTTGGCCCCAGCCTCTGCTGCCGCCTGCAGGGCAGCGGGTGGGTGGGAGGGCATATCGAGGTTGCTTTCGGAGGAGCAACACGACACCGCCAACTGTGTGTGTGCCACAGTGGCGCTCGAGTACAGAGCCGAGTGGGAGAGGGTCCTGCCTGCCCGTCAGCAATCAGGGGTGCGGCCGATGGGCAGGCAGCACACAGTGATGCTGAAGCGCAGTTAGATAGGGTAGTACAGAAGGGTATAGTCAATCGCATACAGCAGCCTGCAGTGGAAGGGGCGTCCATTTGTCTGTGTTGACATTCCCACCCCAAGGCGAACGGTAGCAGGCACTTGCCTGGATGGTGTCTGGCGCCAGGCCCCCGTCCACTTCAATGTGCAGGTCGGGGAAGCGGGAGCGCAGGAAGCGCACCTGCATCGTACAAAGCGGGTGCAGGGCGGTGGGATGGCGGAGGGCAGTTGGAAGAGGCCGGGGTAGCAGGCATGCAGATTAGAAGGGCAGGGGGATATGAGAAGCACTTGGAAGGTGGGGGAGGGGAGAGGAGGGGGCGCTGCCACCTCATCGTGCATGTGCAGCTTGCCACGTCAGTGCATCACGAGAACCGTGCTTCAGAGCAGGATGGGCAGCGAGGGGAGGGTGGGCAGCCGGGCAGGCCAGGCAGATGCACAGGACGCCAACCAACGCTGACCACTGGCCAACCAACAAAACAGCAGGCCAACCAAACCGTCCCTCCCTGTTCCCCCCTCACCTTCTCCAACATGTGTGGCATGAAGGACTGCCCCCCAAAGCCCGGCTCCACTGTCATGATGAGCACCTGCAGCAGCAGGAGGATTGCAACAGTGGTTGGGCGGAATGCTACTCATTTCGAGCTGCAAATCCCGGGGCCACCGCCATGGTCAGCATGTGTGCACATAATGTGGAACACAAGGAGTGCCACAGTGCAACTTGAGGGTCAGCACACAAAGCATGCCCGCCTCCTTCACCACCCAGCTCCACCCCTTTCTCAACCTACCCCATTGCCCCGTGTCCCCTCCTTCTTACTCCTGCCCCTCACCATGTCAATGTCTGCAATGTACGGCAGCAGCAGCTCCACAGGCGTGGCTGGCTTGATGGTCAGGCCACACAGCATGCCCGCCGCCTTCACAGCGGCAACCAGCTCGTGCACAGCGGGCAGGCCGCCGGGCGCCACCGCTGCCGCTGCATCCGTTAGCGCCGCGTTGCCGCCGGCTGCCGCCTCAAGGTGGAAAGTATACCTGCGCAGTACATCAGGGCAAGGAGGAGTGGTGGGGGGCGGGTGCCGAGATTTACTGTTGCCGCCGGCGCGGGGTGGCAAACGTGTGTGTGCCTGCAGGCGGGCAAGCGCTGGCAACAGGAGGGGCAGAAGCCGATTTGCCACACCTGTCAGGCAAGGGCAGTGCTGCTGCCCCGCCTCACCTGGCCCTCCCGGACAGCTAGGAGGGCACCGCTCCAAAGGTTGTGTCCTGCCACCCTGGCTGCTGTCACCCGCCCCTGCCACCCTGGCTGCTGCTGCCAGCCTGGAAGCTGCTGCCACCCTGGCTGCTCACATGTTGGCCCCCGCCGCTGCAAAGTCCTTGACCCACTGCAAGAGGGAGGGCGGAAGGAGGAGGGCGGGTGGGCGGCATGTGGGCCGGGCGGCAGGATACGGGGTGGGACAGGCAGGGTACGAGGGGGGCCGGGACAGGCGGCAGCGGCTTCTGAAGGCAAGGGCTACACCTGCCTCGCGCGCCTTCTCTATACTTGGATTCCCCCCACCCTCACCTGCCCCGGGTTTGAGACCATCAAGTGCACATCCAGGAATGCGTCCGTGTGCTTGCGCAGGCTCTTCACCACGCACGCCCCCAGCGTGAGGTTGGGCACAAAGTGGCCGTCCTGCCAGGGTTGTTGGACATGGGTCGCGAAGTCAGCTTGGGAAAATGTGGCAGGCATTTCTCAGGGGGCTTGCAGCAAAGGCAGGAGAGAGGGGGCCCGCTTCCTTTGGTGTGCCAGAACCCAGCCCGTGCAGCGGCCAAGACGGCAGTGTGTCCAGAGGCTCACCATCACATCCACGTGCAGCCAATCCGCCCCCAGGTCAATCATGCGCTTGCACTCATCGGCTAGCCTGCGGAAAGAAGGTAGCAGGAGCAGCGGCTCAAGGGGTGCAGCTGCCTGAGCAACGTGCCGGCAGGCGGGCGGCGGCGGCGGCGGCAGTCGGGACGCCGGCAGCCCGGCACCCCCCCGCATATGCTGCAACCGATTACCTCGCGAAGTCGGAGCTGAGAATTGATGGACTAATAGCGGTTGGAGGCCTGTCCCGACCCTCTGTGCGGCCCAACAGCGATGGCATGGTGCAGCGACTCCGCCAGTTGCGGTCACGAGGGAGAAATGGAGGACGGGGAATGGGCACGAGATATATGCATTGGCCGACGACAGCCGGGACCTCGTGGGACTGCCACCCACTGCCGCCGCCACCTGGCAAAACAGCTGCAGCTGCATGTGACTCACCGCCGGCGCCCCGCCCCTGGCTAGCTGCACCTAGGCGCAGCTCCCTCCCCTTACATGTGGAGGTGAGCTAGTCGTGTATACATGGTAGCATGGAAAGAAATACATGACGTATTGGTCAGCGGGGCAGGAGGGGACACAGGCCCAAACAAGTCCAAAGAAGCGAAGTGCGCACAGGCAATGTATCGTGTCATGGCATACACATGTAGGCGAAGCTGGCAGATCGCCCTTGGTTGGTGCATCTGCGCGAGCTCAAAACGTTTGGGGAAACTATTCATTATCGAGGGCAAGTTCAAAGCGAGGCGTTGAGTTTGGGTGGGAGCGGGGGCCACCGGAGCCCAACCACCCGCTCTTGCGCCGCTCCTGAATGATGAAACGCTGAAACCCCTTGCGGAAACAGCAGCAACTTGTCGACAAGATGAAATGGGCGACTGATGGGAGAAACATGATGCCACCGGTGAGATGCTCGCCGTCCCCGCCGGTGCGCTGCCACGCATGCCGCGGATCCGGACCGTGGCGCGGTGAGCACAACTCCAGACGGCTGGCGGACTAAGACCAGTTCTGCTCTACAGGTTATTCTGCATTGAGACCTCTTAGTTGACGCTAAAGTGCTCGGGCTAGCAAATTAGAAGCTAATGGTGCTTGGAAAACCCGACGAGAGTCGCAGGTGGATGCTCCCAATCATGCCAACTGGGCGGCCGCCAAGCAGCAGGGCCCGAGCCTTGGACAGGGGGTAGCCAATGTTTCTACTGCTCCGCCACCCTCCTCCCCTATCCTTCTGCCACATGGCGCTGTAAAGCCGAGGCAACACCCATGCTCACGAGGGCCCGCAGAGCACCCCTGAGCTGGAGCGGGCTGCACCAGGTCGCCTGTGCCTCATGCACGGCCTTGGATGCTGCCAGCCACGCAGGGCGCACTGCAGCCCAGGCCAGCAACAGTTGGTGTCGCCCCAGCAGCAGCCCTGCCTCGCGGCCGCCGACGGCCGGCGTCCAAGGCAGCAGGCGGAGCAGCAGCAGCAGCGGCAGCGGCGCTGCTAGCAGCCCTGGCGACCACCCAGCCCGGACTTCCGCTGCCAGTGGCGCTGCTGGCTCACAACTGGAGCACAGGCCTGGCAGCCGCTCGCACGGGGCTTCAGGGGCCCTCGAGGAGCCTCCGAAGCTGAAGGAGGAGCTGCAGCGGGTGGAGAGCCGGCTTGCCAAGCTGTATGCAGGTGTGCCGATGAACCGCGCCTAGACTAAGAAATGTACACGTTTAGTGTTTTGAACTTGCAAGCGTGTCCCCTTGTTACTGGCTACAAGCTTGGCCCGTTATTGTCTGCAGACTCTGAGGCTCTTCAGAAGCAGGAGAGCGCCTTGGTGGAGGCCGAGGAGAGGGTGCTAAGGTGGGAGCGGAGGGGAGGGGAGGCGGAGGTGCAGATATCCTTTTTTGTGCTGTGGTGGCGGCCTTCTCGAGGGCGGTGAGATGTGTGCGAGGGGAGGGGAAGGGCGAGGGCAGGGGCCCAGGGTAGGGCGGGGTGGGTAAGGGGAGGAGTCAGGTGGACAGGGTAGGAGGTGAGGGCACGGGGTGGGTCGGTGGGAGGAGGATGCCCGCCATGCGGCTTGCCGTGCACCCCCAACAGCAGCGCCAGATGCGTGCTGCATCCTGTGTGCAGGGAGGAGCGGCGCATATTTGAGCGGGAGGTGCTGCTGAGGCAGGCTGAGGCAGCGCTGGAGGCGCGGCGGGCGGCCCTGGCCCGTGCCCTGGCCCGCGCCCAGCAGACCGGCAAGCATGAGGAGCACGAGGGCGGGGCAGGCGGCCGCCGCAGCTCCCTGCTGGCTATTGCATTCTTGGCTGATGTGGAGGCGGACAGCGGCGGTGGGTTTGAGGCATCGGAGGGAGAGACAGCAGCTGCAGAGATGCAGGAAGTGGCAGATATGGTTGCTGAGCTGGCGGATCGGCTGCAGCCGGCGGCGGCAGAAGATGAGGGGCCACAGCAGGGGCTGCCGTTTGAGCCGGTGGGGGCCTACCCAGCAGCCAGGGAGTAAGCTGGCCACACCCAGCAGCAGCATGGCTGTACGGGGTGCAGGCTACAGCCTGGGCGGGCGGTGTGTGCCCACTCCTTACGAGCACCTGAGGTGTGTGCTCACCTGCCCGCCACGCGAATTTTGCACTGTGCCTGCCTGTGTACTGTCGGTCACCGCGCCTTTGCAGCACATACGCCAGGCGCTGTGCGGTCATCCACCCCATTCTCACTCCCCTGTATGCATATCGTGACGTGCTTGCTTGTCTACCAGTACCGTTGTGTTACCCTTTGTAACACTGGTGTAGAACACACGTGCCAAGCTGCACTGTGCATGCGGAAGCCAGACTGTAAGCAGCCCTCGTCAAGAGAGCACATCAAGTTTGAGCGCCGTGTCTACCGTTTGAGCTGCAGCGGTTTGTTCACAACAGACTGCAACGGAGCGCCTCCCCAGCTGCTGGGGCCACCCTGCATCCCACCCACCCCATGCCAACGGTCGTTGTTGCGGCCAGATCTTGCAACTAAAAAGAGTTGCACATTGCAGTATGAAATGCGCGTGCATTGTGCTGCCCTCGCAGCCTGCACTCTCATCCAACACAGCTACCGCCGCAACCCCAGCTGCGCTTTGGCTGCTCGTGTAGCCTTGGCTGCCTGCGCCGCCGCTTTCGCTGCTTGCGCCGCCGCCTTTGCTACTGCATCGTCGCTGCTGCCGCCGCCGCCCGCCTTGCCGGCCGCCGCTTTGCCGCCGCTGCCTGCATTGCCGCTGCTGCTGCCCTGCCCGCCGGCGGCGGCAACCTTCTTCTTTCCTCCGCCGCTGCCGCTCAGCTGCTGCACGTATTCTTGCACTCCGCCCTCCAGTCGCCGCACCTCGCCTGCCACAACTAGAAAGACCCGCTGTGCCGCCTGCTGGACCAGGTACTGCAGGTGGGTAGGGGGAGGGGAATTCGTAGGGCGGTGTGACACCAGCAGCACCCGCCCTTCTCATATCTGGCAATGCAGCTTCTCCCGCCACAACCACAACCACAGGAATGCCTGCCTGCGTCACAGGACATGCTACACCTCAGCCTCTTCCCACCCAGCCACCTGATCGTGCGACACCGACAGCACCCCGCCCTTCCTCGTATCTGGCCGTGCCAAAGCACTGAGCTGCCCGTCGTATACAACATCTACTAAACCTCTGCCCACCCACCCACCTGGTCGTGCGACACCAGCAGCACTCCTCCCTGGAAGCCGCGCAGCGCCGCCACCAGGCACTCCACCCCCTCCAAGTCCAAGTGGTTGCTCGGTTCATCCAGCACCAGCAGGTGGGGCCTGGCGAAGAAGGCGGCAGCCAGCGCCACACGCACCGCCTGGCCGCCTGCATGGAAGGGAGGGCAATAGGGAGGGGGAGGAGGTATATAGACGGTAAGGCCATGGCAGAGAAGGCAGCCGTTGCCGTCATGTGCAACGCCTGGCCGCCTGCAGAGGCGTGAGGCAGAGTGGGAGCAGGGTTGGTGCAGGGCGGGCAAAGAGATGGCGGCAGCCACCGCCGCGCGCACTGCCTGGCTGCTTGCATGCAAGGGAGGGCAGCGGCGGTTGGGTTGGGTTGGGTTGCAGGTCAAGCCTGACGAAGAGCGCTACAGTACTAGCTGTCAGTAACCCCTCTCCGCCCAACATGCACCCCCTGCATGTCCTCCCTCTGCCCGGCCCCGACCCTCAACCACAGCGCGGGTAGCGCATGCATGACGTGGCGCGGCCACAGTACCATATTTATGACAATCATCTGCCCACAAATCCCCAAATTCCTCCTCGCCTGAAAGCGTGGCCAGCGGCTGCGTGGCGGTGCCCCCCTTGACTCCAAACGACCCCAGGTGGTTACGCAGCTCCTGCTCCCTCACCGCCGGCCACCGCTCCTGCAGGTGTCCATTAACCCGGCAGGGGGGCCGTGAGGGGAGGGCACCCAGGGGCAGCAGCCCAGGGCGCAGGCCTTGAGGGGAGGTGGGCGGGCACCCAGGCAGACCTGATGAGCACAGCTGGGTACAGTCGCCATGGCAGGCAGGCGGGAGAAGATGGGCGGGCACCTCTTCCCCAGGCCCTGCCCTCCCTGCCCTCCCTGATGCCTCATGCCTGCAAGAATGCCAGCGCGGTGGCCCCCTCTTGTGAGCACATCTCCTCGACTTGGGTCTGCTGGAAATAGGCCACTCGGGCAGAGCTGCAGGGGAAGGGTGAAGTGGTGAGGGGGGCGGACGGGGCGGACAGGGGGGAGTGGGGAACCGGCAGGGGAGGCGACGGTCAGCTAGCCAGAGGTCTCCATCCCAACCTTCTGTATGAGCGCTCTGCACTGCCAGCTCTGCTGCTTGCCGTGCGCAGCCGTAATCACTTGCCAGGACCTCCCCTAGGTTGACTGCTGCCGCCACCGGCGGCGGCACCGCCGCCCCCATCCCTCACTTCCCCTGCCAATCCGTCCGCTCGGTTGTGGGCCTGTCTCACAGCCCAGCTTATATATATACCCTGAATCTGCACGCTACGCCCACAGCGCGACAACGCCTCCCATAATTGTCTCAACTACCGGTCCCACTCGAGTTGAACACCCGCCCACCACCCCTGTCTGCAACTCACCCATGCGTCTGCACGCTGCCCGCCAGCGGGGCCAGCTCTCCCACCATCGTTTTAACCAGGGTCGACTTGCCCTCCCCATTGGGGCCCACCAGTGCCGCCCGCTCCCCCTGGTCCACACACAGGGTTACCGAGGGCAGCACGGGGCGCCCCTTACTGTACCCGCAGGTGGCGCCTTCCAGCTGCAGGGAGAGTGCGGCGGGGGGCAGGGCCGGGCGGTGCGTGTGCATGGCACAGACGCAGGCGACAGCAGGCAGGGCCAGCCAGCGCCAGTTGGCCGGTCTGGCACGGGTTATGGCTCTGGCCAAAGGCAGAAGGCCCCGCGCTTTAGATCCCATACAGACACAGAACAGACGCAGAACAACGAACAGCATAAGAAGCGCACCTGCACCAGTGGCCCCTTGTTGCGCAGCGGGTCGGGCTCCGGCGCCTTTCAGGGTGGCACCACCTCCTTCTCCTCCACCTCGGCTGCATGGGGGCAGGGGGCACGATGGCATGGCGCGGATATGGTTTAGGGTTCAAGGTTCAGGGCTGGGGGGCACTCGAACCGAGGAGGATGGCAGGGTGCGCTGCTGTGGGTCCAGTGCGGACCCCGGGTGGGGGCGGCAGCTGCCAGCAGGATGGCACCTGGCGGGGGCGGCAGGGGCGCCAGCAACAACACCTGCCTCCCCTCCTTCCCCCGCCCAGCCAGACACCACCCCGCCCTACATGCCCTGCACGCTGTCGTGAAGCACGCCAAAACCACAGCCCCTCCGTCCCGTCTGCCTGCAGGCTGCCATACGTGCCGCCCCCGCAGGGCGGCAGCATCACCCACCTACCCTGCGTGCTGCCATGCACGTGCGTCGATCCCCACAGGGCGGCAGGTGCACCCGCCCACCCTGCATGCTGCCATACACGTGTGCTGACCCCACAGGGCCTCAGCAGCACCCACCCGCCCACCCTGCATGCGCGCGCTGTCAAAGTAGCCCACAAAGTCCTTCTGCACCCGCAGGCGGTGCCCCGCGGCGTTCTTCTCCATCCCCATGCGGCTCTCCAGCTTCTTCCTGCACAGGAGGAGGGAGGGAGAAGAAGGTTACAGCCCGACGGCGTGGAGCTGAGGAAGCCAACAGGAAATCAAGCCAAAGGCACCAGTCAGCTACCTTTCTGCACAGGAGGGAGGGTGTGTTGTGGTGTGTTGTGGGAGGGGGTGGGAAGGCTTGTGGAATTCCCATTCGGCATGTTGTGTCAACCCCAAGCAGGGCTGAGCTGGCACGTTGCCAGCTGGCAGGGAGACGACCCAAGGCTGGGCTGCTGGGCTGCTGGGCAGCAGGCAGGCACGTCGGGCGGCCCCTGGCAGCCTGCTTGTCCAAATCAAGAGCCAAGGGGCCACCGTCCTCGGCTTTCCCTCGTCCCCTGCCCGTTGTCCCGAGCTGTCCCTCGTCCCCCGCCTCTTGTCCCCAGCCCCGCGCCCACTCAAGCAGCAAACACACAAGCACACAACGGGTGGGTCACAATTGTAACTCACTTTCGAGATGCCACCATGCCCAGCTTCTTGTCATCCCCCGCCTTCCGCGCCTGCTTCAGGCCCTCTTGGATGCTGCGCCAGGCAGGGGGCGGGGGTGGGGGGCAGCAGGGTGCCAAGCCTAGAAACCACAGTTAGTTGACAGGAGGCCCAGTGCCGACCCCGCCCGCACTTGCTCTGTCGCACATCGCCCCACGTGCACCTGGCACCGCACCCACACACCCACCCGCCCACCCCACCTCTTCTCGACGTGCTCCCTCTTGCGCTCGATGCCGTCTGCCAGGCGCTGCTGGTGCAGCTGCTTCTCCTCCACCTGCACAGGGGCAGAGGCGCTGGCAGGGAGTGGTGACCTCTGTTGTTCTGGGGGGGGTATACAGTGCCAGGGATCCCGGCGCAGCCGCTTCTCCTGTGCCTGAACAGGGTCGGGGCAGGCCGGTACTGCTTGGCCTGGAACCCTTTGCATCCACATTCAAAGCTTAAGATTCTTGCCCTCAAGCCCTCTATGCATCCTGGCTCCCCCTCTCCTCATGCCTGAAGTCCTGCCCCCTTCCCACGCATCTCCCCTTCCTGCCAACATGCATCTCCCAATGCTCTTTGCCCCGCGCGCTGCCTGCCTGCCATTTCTTGCCCACATCACTTGCCCCTCCCCTGCCAATTCATTGCCTTATCCGCCCCACCTGCTGCTCATACTCGTCATAGTTGCCTGTGTAGTAGGTCAGAGCCTTCTTCTTGAACACAACAATCTCCTGCGGGGTGCATGCCCAAACGATCCTCGTGTGAAGGTCTCACCGCACAGCAATTATTTTGGGCACGTGAATGCACAAAGCAATGTCTGCTGGCTCGTGAATCACACAGCCATGTGCGCTGGCACGTGCATGCGCACAGCACACAACATTGGTGTTCTCTCATTGCATGACGGCAACACGAGGGAGCAGGGCTCTCCCGACCATGGGCACTGAGTCGAGATTGGCACGGTCATGCAGTACCACCACCCTGTGCCGCCCAGACTTCAGCCACGCGCCTGGGCTGCCGCAGGCGGCCTGCTCACCTGGGCCACCGCATTTAGGAAGGCGCGGTCATGCGACACAACCACCAGGGTCGAGCGGCCCATGCTGCGCTGCAGGTAGCGCTGCAGGGAGGCAACAGGTGCAGCGGGGAAAGGCGGGGAGGCGGGCGGGCATGGTGGGGAGGGTGGGCGATGTGAGGGGGTGAGGGTGAACAGCAGGGCGGGCGGGGGGTGGAGGCTTGGAAGAAGGGCAGGCAGGCAGGCAGGCAGGGTGGGCAGTAGGAGGGCAGTGATGCAGCACACCAGCACCACTTGCACCTGCAGCCAGGCGATGCCGGGCAGGTCCTGGTGGTTTGTGGCTCATCCACCCGCCACTCCCTGACTGCAACACAACCCACACCCGTGCTCACTCCACATGACGCAAAGCGTGCACTCTTTTTCGCTTACCTGCAGCCAGACGATGCCCGGCAGGTCCAGGTGGTTTGTTGGCTCATCCAGCAGCAGCAGGTCGGGCTGCAGGAACAGCGCCTGGGCCAGGGACACCCGGATGCGCCAGCCGCCTGCATGCGGAAGCACAAGTGACGGCACATGTCGGCGACATTGAAAGGGGCGGGGCGGGGAGGGGCGCCTCCTTCGCCCACAGACAGCTGCCGCAGCGGCACCCTCTTGCCGCTGCCGGGAGGGCCCCGGGCCTGTGATGACCGCACTTGAGTTGGCCGGCCGCTACCCCCTTTTACCCTCCGCTCTCTCGCCCCCTTCCCGCACCCGACAGCTGCCCCAGAGGCGCCTCCTGCTGCTGCTGCGTGAGCCCGAGGCCCGTGAGGATTGACCGCGCCTGCGCCTCGGCCTCCTCTGGCTCGCGCAGCGACAGCCGCTCAAACAGATCGTTCAGCAGCTCCTGCAGGTGAGAGGGAAGAACTGCTTCAGCATGAAAAACATATGGCTGCACCGCGCGCACGGCGCGTGTGCCGGGCCATGCAGTACGCATGGGCAGGCACCATCAAGCAGCACGAGGCAGCAGCCGGCAGCAGAGGCAAGCCACACAGAGGGCCTACCTGCGCAGCCTCCATGGCCCCACGCTCCTCCTCTGCACCAATCGCGTCCCCCAGCCGCTCCTCAGCTGCCGCCAGGCGCGTCTCCGCCGCCACCAGCGCCTGCCGCGCCGCCAGCCCACGCTCCCCGCTCGTCTTCTCCGCAAACCGGGCTGCCTCCGCCACCTCATCCTCAGCGCGGTCAACCGCCAGCTGGCGCAGGGCGAGCGCCACGTCAGCGCCGTCGTGGCTCTCCAGGGCAACCTCTAGCGCTTCCGCCTCGCGCTGCACGTGGCGTTGGGTGGAGGCGAATAGAGTGCATGCGGGGGCTTGAACGGCTAGCGGGTGGGGCAGGTGGGAGGAGTGTTGAGAAGGAGCGTGGTGATGCGGCAGCACTCCATTGCTGGGGTTGGGCTCTGCTGCAGGCACAACTGTTGGGGGGACCTCCCTTTCTCTTCCCTGTTCCCCCAGACAGAGAGACACAAAAGAGAACGCCCATCTGGGCGCGCTGTGCCGCCACGTCAGCGGCCCCCACCACTCGTAAGGGCCTCTGCTGCCCGTCAGCGCCCCCCTCTGGTTCCCCTCCGTTCCTCAACTGCCGCCAGCCAAAGAAGGCACCGAAACGCACCTGGGCGCGCTGCGCCGCCACGTCAGCGGCCACCACCACCTGTATGGGGCTCTGCTGCAGGTCTGCGCCTTCAAGCTGGTCAACATATAAGCAGCGCAGGCTCTTGGGGAGGGCGGCCAACAGGCCCCACCCCAACGCCTTGAGCAGGGATGACTTGCCCACGCCGTTCCTGCAAAGAGAAACACATGAGGCATGGGGCACGGTGGTGCACTTGGAAAGTGGAAGGCAATTTGCACCACCAGTCAACAGATGCCACAGGATGACTCCAGGGTAACCTTGGGCCGAGGGCCAGGGTCAGCACACGCGCG
This sequence comes from Micractinium sp. NFX-FRZ, assembly GCA_029339195.1. NCBI lineage: Eukaryota > Viridiplantae > Chlorophyta > Trebouxiophyceae > Chlorellales > Chlorellaceae > Micractinium > Micractinium sp. NFX-FRZ. Next base: position 20,178 of record JAPTJF010000570.1, read on the forward strand.
AAAACGGCAGCACAACCCACAACGCCAGTCTGCAGACAAAGCCGCAGCAATCCAGGACCGCCTACACCTAACCCTCCATCTCGGACTGCCCCTGCCTGCCCTCCCCGCCTGCCCGCCCCGCCCTGCCCACCTGCCCACCAGGCCGTAGCGCCTGCCAGCGGTGAGGCGCAAGTGCGCCCCCGCTAGCAGCTCTGCATCCCCGACTGCCAGAGTCACCCCCCGCAGATCGACATCCTGGCTGGGGGTCTCTAGAGTTTCGGCATGGAAGCGGGACTGCTGGCTTGTGGCTGTGATGGCGGCGCACTGCAGGCATGGTAGCATGGGGCGCGGGGCGTGGAGCGGCGGCGGCAGCGGCGGCGGCTGGAGGCGGGCCGGGAGCTGGCAGCAGGGTTTGCAGGGTTGGGCAGCTAGTGGCGGCTGAGGTGCATTGTGATCGCCACCCGCGGCACTCACCATCTGGCCGCGTGAGCGCCGCGAGGGGCGGAACCGACTTTGGTTTGGCACGCTGTCGCAAAAGGCAGTGCCGGCCAATCTGGATACCCTGACAATGCAATTGAATTTGTAGGCGGCACGGCAATGGATTCCCTGAGGAGACGGGAGCCGCGGCTCTGGACTTGGCGCCCTCGCCAGCAGGCGCGCCACCTGGGCGCGCAGCAGAGCCCAGCATGGCGGCTGGTGCCCTCAAACGGTGTGGCCGCACAGGAGCAGTGGTAAGACTGTCCCGCAAAGTGTCACGCAGCGCATGCATGCTGCACATCCCAGCCGCCCACAAGTTCACAGCCGCCAGCAGCACAGCCGCCTCGCAGCGCCTAAACGGGGTCCCCAGATAGCTCAGTAACAGAGGGGAATAGCCGGCGCGGCCTCCCACGATGGCCAGCGAGCAAGCCCAGGGCGGCGGCAGCGGCAGCGGCGGGCAGCACAAGCACCGCCACCACCACCACCACCGCCGCAAGCTGCTGTGCTATGACGCAGCAGCGGTCCCAGAGGGCGGCGCCGCTGTGTACCGCAACGCCACCTCGCTGGCGTTGAGCTATTGGAAGGACCCAGCGGGCCACTTCTTCCACCAGGCAGCGCTGCGCCAGTGCGGCTACGGTGGGTTCCCATGGGGGGGCGGGGCGGGCCTGGTGGTTGTGGCGGGCAGGTGGTTTACGTGCGTTTACAGCCGAGCAGATGAGGTTTCTAAGCAAGCAGCCGGGCCTCCTCTGCCTCCTCTCAGCGCATTGGCACACCTGGGCCTGCAGCTGGGGGGGCGGTACTGGAGCAGGTGGCAGGGCAGGCAGCATGCCGGGCATTGCTGACGAGGTTTTTGCCACCACCTTATCCTGCGCACAGCAGCCCTATGAGAAGGCACATGCCCTCTGTGATTGCTTGCCTGCCTCCATGCTGATCCCCCTGCAGTGGAGCCCCAGGAGGAGCAGGACCAGACTGAGAGCAGGACCAGCGAGTATGCCCTCACCCGCCCTCACACCTGCCCTCTTTTTATGGTTGCCTCCCCGTCGCCTCTGCTGCAGTGGAGCCACAGGAGGAGGAGGAGGAGACTGAGAGCGTGACCAGCACGGAGCCCTCCCGCCAGAACAGCACAGCCGACTTTCAGGCGCTGGAGGACGAGGCGGTGGCGGGGTGAGCTGCTTGCTGAGCGGCGGTGGGGGTTGCAAACACAGGAGTGGAGGGGGAGGGGCAGGGCGCCAGCCCAGCACAGCAGACTGCGCGTCTTCCGCAGAGACAAGCCGGAGGCAGGGTGGCAGAGCCTCAAAAGGGTGGAGCGGCGTGCGGCGGTGGCCGCCGGGTGCGCTGCGCAAGGACCGAGTGATTCATGTTGCCGCATGTCGTTTGCACTTGGTCTCGGGGGAGGGGTATATACATGCACGCCTCCTAGCTCCCCCCCAACCCCAACCCCACCCTGCGCCTCCCTGCCTCCCTCCCTGCTTGCCCCGCTTGCAGCGCCAAGTGGAAGGGCAAGGGCAAGAAGAAGAAGAAGGGGGGGCGGTCTGCCGACGACGACCTGTATGCCCTGCTGGGCCTGCAGCACGAGGTGCGGGCTTTGCCTTGTGACTTGAAGCTTTGCCTAGTGACATGAACGGAGCGTTTTGATTGGCGGTAAACGGGGGGAACAGCTGCCTGCCGGGGGCGACCAGCATGCACATAGAAAGTAAATGGCCCCTCTGTGCCCCGCCCGCCCCCGCCTCCTCCCCTGCAGCGCTGGACCGCCAACGATGCGCAAATCAAGGCAGCCTACCGCAAGTCGGCGCTGCTGCACCACCCCGACAAGCAGGTAGGCGGGGTGGTTGCTTGATTGGCGAACTGACATGCTGCTTAACAGGGCACTGATGGTGACACGCATGGCACGCGTGCGGCTGAGAACAACTTCAGTCCTGATGTGACTGTCAGTGGTGCCAAGGTTGTGTCCTTGCCAAGGTTGTGCTCTTGATACACGCCTCCAAGGCTGTGCTCTTGACGCGGCTTCAAGGTTGTGCCTGCTGCCCCCCACTGACTGCACGCCACGTGTGCTGCTCATGAAAGTTCCCAAGCGGTGTGAACGTCACTCCAACACCGGCTCCAAGGTTGTGCTTGTTGCCTTCCACCGACTGCAGGGCCAGCTGGACAGCGACGAGGCCAAGCGGGCGGCGGAGGACAAGTTCAAAAAGGTGCAGGAGGCGTATGAGACGCTGAGCGACCCATCCAAGGTGTGGGGGGGACAGGGCCGCTGGGCTCGGCAGTGTATGCCAGAAATTGCTGTACGGTGGAGCCGTGCCGGAGGCGTAGTATGCGACGCTCGGCGAGCCAGCAAAGGTCCATGCTGTGTCTGCGTTTTTGTGCGGGTGTGCCCGTGGGGTGGGTGGGCGGTCCGGCTGTGGGCCAGGTGTCGGATGTGACCATGAGCGGGTGGGGAGGGTGCGGGAGGCAGGGGGCAGGGGGCCAGCGTGGCGCCCATGTGTGGCGCCGTACAGTACATTGTAATAATAAACCTGACGGGCCCACGAACAAACCGCTTGATAGATGAGATAAGATTGATGGCGCGGGGCGCTCGCCTGGGCCCCCCAGTCGTGTGCGTGCGCCCTGATACATCCCCTCCCCTCCCTTTCCCCTTCCTCCACCCCCCTGCCACCTGCCACCTCAGCGCCGCGAGTACGACTCCACCGACGACTTTGACGACTCGCTGCCCACAGAGTGCGCGCCTGCCGACTTTTACAAGGCGAGTTCGTGTTTGCGTGTCGACGTTGTGTATGCGTTGGCATTGTATGTGTTGACGGCAGGGGTGAGCTTGCACACATGAAAGAGGGTGTGCCTCTGTGGCGCTCCACGCGTGCTTGTTGTGGCGCGGTGCGAGGCACGAGGGGTGCGAGGCACGAGGGTGTTAGGGCGGTACAGTGGTGCCGATTGCGTCCTCGCTCCCTCCACCCCCCGCTGCCCCGCAGGTGTTTGGCGCCGCCTTCCGCCGCAACTCGCGCTGGTCCACCAACCAGCCCGTGCCCGACCTGGGCGACGAAAACACGCCCATGGACAAGGTGCGGGGGCGAGTGGTTTTGGTATGTTATGCGTGTTTCATAGGTTTTAACTCAAGTCATGGAAAAAAGAAAATGCAAAAAAAAGGAGCCAGAGTGAGGGGAGGGCCTGACCAAGGCGCGATGCAAAGCACCAACCGCACCTTTCCTCCTCGCTCTTCTTTCACAATCTGCGTGTGTGCAGGTGGACGCCTTCTACTCCTTCTGGTTCTCCTTCAAGAGTTGGCGCGAGTTCCCCCACCCCGACGAGGAGGACATCGAGCAGGTGGGCCTGCGCTCAAAGCCTGCTCATGCCTTGTTGGAGGGAGGGGGAGGGGGAGGGTGACATGTGGGGCTTTGAGCGCTGCAACCTCGAGCCGCGCACCGCCTCTCCCCCCGCCCACGAAGCCACCCGAGGTTCCTCCTCTCCTCCTCCCACCACACCCGCAGGCGGAGTCGCGGGAGCACCGCCGCTGGATTGAGCGCATCAACGCCAAGCTGCGGGTGGCGGGCAAGAAGGAGGAGTTCCGGAGGATCCGCGACTTTGTGGAGTCGGCGGAGCGGCAGGACCCGCGGTGGGTGGGCGGGGGTGGTGGGGTGGTACGGGGATCTGTACAAAGTGGGCGGAGCGGCAGGACCCACGGGGTGGGTGGGTGGGTGGGTGGGGGCATTTCCCTGCGGAAGCGGGCGGGGGTGGTTTGGGGCTGCGGTAGGGGGCTCTGCACAAAATGGGCAGGGGTAGTTGAGGCTGCGTGGGCTGCACGGTCGGGGGTGGAGCTTCTCCGGAAAAGGAGACAGACAGCGAGCGGGTGCGAGCCTGTTGCGAGGACGGGCTGCTGTGGCGGGGTGGGGCGGGAGGGTGGGTGGGCAAGAATGGAGGGGCGGCTCGTCCATGCCCGAGACTGTGTGGAGGCGGCACCACGCCATGACCCTCGGTGTAGAGAAGAGCGCAGCATTTAGTACGTACCCCTTTCCTCGCCTTTGCCCGGCCTGTGCCCCCCGTAGCGCTCGCCGCCTCGTCCACACACCCTGACATGTCTCTCCCCCGCCCCTGCCCCTGCCTCTGCCCGCCTGGCCTGCAGCATCCTGCAGCGCAAGGAGGAGGAGCGGCTGGAGAAGGAGCGCCGCAAGGTGGGTGGGTGCCTCATGTTCCTTTCTTTCTTTGCGCCCCTTGTTGTCGCGGGAGGCTGGCAGGCAGGCGAACGAAACTGGGAGAGGGGCAGCGCCGCCATGTGCACGAGGTGGTTTCAGTCCCCTTCTTGTTGTTTTCGTTGGGGCCTGACACAGACGGGACCTGCCCGCTCTGCTGCACCCTGCTGCACCCGCCCACCGTCCTCAACCCACCCGCCTGCTCACCCTGCCGTGCTGCTCCTGCTTTCTACGCCCGCTGCGCAGGCCGAGAAGGAGGCCGAGCGGCAGCGGCAGCTGGAGGAGGAGCGGCTGCAGGCGGAGGCGGCCGCGGCGGCTGCGGCTGCGGCGGAGGTGGCTGCCGCCGAGGCGCGCAAGCAGCGGCAGCAGGAGAAGAAGCAGCTGCAGCGGGAGCGGGCGCGCTTCCGGCGCCTCACCGGCGTGACTGCCGCCAACGGAGAGGAGTCGGGGCTGCCAGCTGGCGCGTTGGATGAGGACCACGTGGAGCACCTGTGCAGTACCATGGGCCTGGCAGCTCTGCAGCAGCTGTGCGCCCAGCTGGCGGCGGCCGACCTGGGTGCTGACGAGAAGAAGGCGGCGGTGTGGGCGCAGCTGGGAGAGGTGGAGGCGGCCGAGGCGAGGCAGCGTGATGCGGCGGCGGCGGCGGCGGCGGCCGTGGCGGCCAGCCTGAGGGATCAGGTCAAGAAGGATGCGCAGCACATGAAGGCCAAGCTGAGCGAGTGGAGCGAGGAGGAGGTGAGCGGGGTGCATGGGGCGAACAGGCAGGCGTGGTATGGCGCACCCTCCCTCCCTGCCTCCCCTCCTCCCGTCCATGCCGCGCTGTTCCCGCCTTATGGCCTGTTCCTGGTGTGCCCTCCCTCCCTCCCTCCCTCCCTGCCTCCCTCCTGTCTGTGCCGCGTTATGGCCTGTTCCTGATGTGCCCTCCCTCCCTCCCTCCCTCCCCTTCCTGTCTGTGCCACGCTGTTCCCGCGCTATGGCCTGTTCCTGACATGCCGCTCCTCCCTCCGCCTTTCCCTCCCTCCCTCCCTTCTGCCCGCCTCAGGTGCGCATGCTGCGCAAGGCGCTGGACAAATTCCCAGCGGGCACCGGCAAGCGGTGGGAGGTGGTGCAGGGCTACGTGCGCACGCGCACGGTGGAGGAGATTTTGGACATGGTCAAGCACGGCCTGAAAGCGGGTGAGTGAGCAGGGGGCGAACACACGACAGGGCGCTTTGGATGTTGCGACAGGAAGATGATGAGCAGGGGGAGGGAAGGGTGATGGGGTTGAGCAAGACCTGTTTGTGTCCGCTTGTGTGTTAGACCGTGCTGCCTTGCAGGCAGGTGTGCGGCAGCCAACCCCTGCTTGTTTCCCTCTCGTTTGTTTTGTTCCCTCTCATGTGCAGGCAAGTTTGCGGCCGCCAACCAGGAGTCTTTTGTGGTGGCCAAGAAGCGGCAGGGCAACCTGGCCAACACGGCAGAGGCGGACTCCCGGGCGATGGCCTTCACCGATGTGCAGGTGGGGCGGGCGCAGCGTGCAGCAGCGGGCACAGCGGACACAGCGGGCAACAGGGGGGGAAAGCTTTGACCAATGTCTGTCTAATAGATAGTTACAGGAATCTCTAGTAGCGTGTGGTGGCAGGCAGGCTCGTGCCACCTCCAGCCCCACCTGTACCTCCCTTCACCCTTGCACACCCTTTCTCCAACCCATTCCCTTCCCCTCTCTTCTCCCTCTCTATCTCTCCCCAGGTCAATCTTAAGGGAGATGCGGCACACCTGCTGGAGGCGGGCACTGCCCCAGCCGCAGCCGCCGCCGCCACCAACGGCACGGCGAAAGGCGCTGCCGCCCCCGCCGCCGCCGGCCGACCGGCAGCAGCCGCGGCGACGGCGCCCGCGGCGCCCGCAGCAACCGAAGGTGCGCCGGCAGCGGCTCCGGGAGCCGGCGGCCTCTTCAGGCCAGCCTGCCGCCGCCAGATGTGACGGTACATTTGCCTCGTTGCACGCTGCCTGTGGCCCTTGCCTCCTTGATCAGGCTGTCCCAAGCAGTTTGGCCAACCTTCAACGTTCAAGTTTCTTGATCGTCTGTTTGTTCTTTCTTGCCCATGTTTTTGCAGAGTGGAGCGAGGAGCAGGAGCTGGCGCTTGTCAAGGCGCTCAAGTCTGTGGGCAAGGACGTGGACGACAGGTGGGCGGTGTGGGCGGTGTGGGTTTCAACCGTGAACCGCCCCTGCACTCCTGACACAGGGAGGGGCGGGGTGGGTGGATGCGGTGCGTGGCTTAAGGGCTTGGTACCTCGGCCGCGCCCGCACGTCTGGCCATGGCTCAGCGATCGGCCACCAGCACGACAGAGCAACAAGCCAGCCTGATGTGCCTGTTTGGCTCCCGGTCTGCACATGTGGGCCCATGTGGCGGCGCTGGTGCCGGGCAAGGCCAAGGCCCAGCTTTCCCTGGGCCACAAACTAGCCACCTGTGCTTTGTGCATCTTGCCCGCTTGGGCAGCTGGGGCCACGTGGCGCTCCTTGTGCCAGGCAAGAGCAAAGGCCCGCTGCTTCCTGGGCTTCCGCTCACCGCCTGTGTTGCCCCAATCTGTTTGCCTCTGCAGGTGGGGCCACGTGGCGGTCATGGTGCCGGGCAAGAGCAAGGCCCAGTGCTTCCGGCGCTTCAAGGAGCTCAAGGAGTCGCACAAGGCGGGCAAGAGCAAGGCGTGAGGCAGCGGCTAAACTTTAAGGCTTTGTCAGGCGGCTCAAATTGAGCCAGGCTGAAGAATATCTAAAACAGGTGCTTCCGGCGCTGCTTCGCTGCGGCACAACACAAGGTTGAAGAAAAAACCAAAGCGGGGTGAGGTGGCAATGGCGGGGGACGTGCTGCGGGCGGGCAGCAGGCGGCGTTGCACGCTGCTGCCGCCGCACGCTGCCGCCGCCACCCACCCTTGGGGTGCTTGCTAACCTGCGCAGGCAGCATGTCATCAGCCAGCTGGCAGCCGTGCCCGCCCCCGCCCGCTTTCCCTTCCCCCTGTGTGCTGTGCTGCCCACCCCAGCCTGCGAGCCATTTTGTGTAAGGCTGCTCGTCACTGTGCCCTTTGAGTAATGCCTCAAGGTTGGTGACAGGCTCACAAAGGGGGTTACAGCAGGTAGCATGCGGGGGCGGTGACACGCTCGGGAGCTCCGTGTGCGGGTGAGAGACGTGATATCTAGATGGTGACAAGCGGGTGCTGGGCGGGAGGTGACTGGTGGGGTAAAAAGGAGGCAGAGGCAATCCCTGGGGAGCGGTGAGGGTGAATCCACATGGCTGGGAGCGTGTGTGGCAGGCTCATGTTTTCGGCAGGCAAGGCTGGCTGCAAAGCAAAAGTGCGAGCTGGCAGGCCCTCGTTGTTGCAAAAGGGGAGCAGGAGTCGCAGTATTGGGGACGATGGGTTGAGGGTGACAGGGATGGTTGGGAGGGGAACAGACAGGGGGGAGGCTGAGAGCAGAAGCGGGAAGGGGAGGGGGCAAGAGGTAGAGGTGAGGGACGGGCTGATAGGTGGTGGGATGTGGTGGGAAACCTCAAAAGGCAGCCAGTCAGAGGAAGCCACGGAGCAGGCGGACGGCCACACGGGCGAGCGCGCTGCCGCGTCGCCCAGGCGCCATGAAGTGTGCCTCCCCCTCCACCGCCTGGCAGTGCTGCTTCAGCGCCGAAACCTCGCGCCCCAGAGCCTGCAGCGGTGGGGGGCATGTGGTGGTGCAGCAGCGCTGGGTGGTGCTTTGATGAGGCAGCAAGACAGTGGTGCTGGTGGTGGACAGCATTGGTGAGTGGCAGGACGAGCGGAACTAGAGTCCGGGGGTTGGGGGAAGCCGTGAGAGGGTGCCAGCTAGATAATCAGGCACAGCACAGCATAGCACATCACAGCACAGCAATGGCACAGCATGCTCAGGAACTTCTGCATGCCACAGCCGCTGACGGGCACACATGCCTGGGGTTTGGCAAAAGTGCGCCTCCAGCCCACCTGGCGGTGGAGCTGGTCAACACCACCCCTCTCTGAATGCACAGCGCAGCGCAGCACAGCATAGCGCAGCACAGCACGGCCCTGGAGCCCACCTGGCGGAGCTGCGGGTTGCGTGTAACTAGGATGAATTGCAGCTCGAGGTCGCGGTGCAGCGAGCGGAAGCCAAAGTTGCTGCTGCCCAGTGCGGTGGCGACAGGCGGGGCCCATCGCACGTCCCCCTCGCCCTGCTGTGGCGGTGGCGGCGATGCCTGCCCCTGCTGCTGCTGCTGCCCCCGCTGCTGCAGGGCACCAGCATGGGGTGTCGACACCCACAGCCCTTTTGCGTGGAACTCCCAGCCGGCCCTGCAAAACTCAAGCAGGCGCCGGGCCGGCCTGGAACCCGCCTGCTGCTGCTGCTGCTGCTGCTGATGCTGCTGCTGCTGCTGCGCAGGTGCGCCAGCAGACCTGGCACCTGCCACAGATGCCCCCGGCTCCAAGGGACCCACCCCACTGCTGCCACCGCCGCTGATGCTCACTCCAGCGTCGCAAATGTCCTCCCTGAGAGCAAGGTGGCTGCTTGGTGAGTGCATGCGGTGGGGCCACCACCACGGCAGCGTGCGCGGCATGTGCCCCTCCCCCAGCCCGCCGCTGCTGCCGCTGCTGTGGTCGTGCCCCGTGTGGCGCTGCGGCCAGGCGGCACCGCCGCGCCGGCGGGTGAGCCGCCGCCAGGTGCCATGTTCCAAAAGGGAGTAGGCCAGAGGGACGTAGCCAGACAGCCCTGCGCTGCCGTAGAAGCCGTTGGCTTCTGGGGACGAAGTGATGAGCTCCAGGTCGGCGGCCCCGGCCTGCAGGCGCAGCATGCACAGCAGGCGCAGCAGCAGGGGCAGCCAAGCGTGGTGCGGTGGCATGTCAACCACGACGTGCAAGGACTGTCCCTGGTGCCCACTTTTCTTTCACACCAGAAACGCGGGCGATCCCCGGCTGCCCAGCTTTCATTGGCAAGCGGAAGCACCGGCGCCTCGCCAGCGCAGGCAGGGAGGCGGCGCAGGCAGGGAGGCGGTGCAGGCAGGGAGGCGGTGCAGGCAGGGGGCAGTGCAATGCCGGCATGCCCACAGGCTCAATGGCACTGTTGGATTGCGAAGTCCATACAGCACTCCAGTTCCATGCACACGGGCGGCCAGGCAGGCAGGCGGGGGCGCTAGTGGCAGGCAGGCATGGCAGGGCAGGCAGCCTGCTCTTGCCTGGCGGGATAAGAACCACTCGTAGGGTCGTGCCAGATTGAGGTAGGGAGAGGCGAGCTGCAGGAGCACTGTTGGGCTGCTGCCGCCGCTGACATGGCGTGTCGGGCCGGCCGGCACACTGCAGCTGCGTGCGGGACCATGCTGTGCCTGCTGTGTAGCCCAGGCCAGCAAGGACAGCGTGCACCGCTCCTCCTGCCGCACCCCAGCAAACCCTGCCTGCACAAGAGGCACGATCCACGTGTCCGCTGCGCGTGCTGTGCCCGCTGTGCCTGCTGCGCCTGCTGCCACCGCAGCGCTGCTGCCTTCGCCGGCATCGGCAGCGCTGCCTCTGGGTCCGCCAGTGCCTCTCAGGCTGCCACATGCGGCCGCGCTTGCTGCTGCGCCCTGCTGCCACGGCCACGCCGGCTCTTGCTGCGGGCTGCCTGCCGCCCCCGCCACCGCCTGCTCCCCAGCCCCCTGTGCTGCCTCTGCCTCGAGTGCAGCAAAGTCTAGCACAGTGTGCCACCCCGGGCGCGGCACAAACAGCTGCAGCAGCGACTGCCGCAGCTGCCGGCTGAACAGCGCTGCCTGGCGGACGGGGTCGACAGCTGGCAGGCCGGGGTCCAGGCGGTACCGCTGCTGCCGCTGCAGGCGGTGCCGCTGCAGGTGGTGGTGGCGTGTGCGGGGAGACGAGGAGTCACTGCTGCCGCCGCCGCCACCGCTGCCCCTTAGCCGTTGCAGGAGCATGTCTCGCCGACGCATGCTGCTCCCATTGCCACCGCTGCTGCTGCTGCTGCTGCTGCTGCTGCCGGTGGATGCTACGTTGCCCAGCCCTGCCTCTCCTGCCGCCGGTTCCACGTCTGCCAGTTCAGCGCCGCCCATTCCGCCGCCCGCCTGCGCTCCCTCAGTGTCGCCCTTGCTGGCGCCAGCTGGCAGCAGCTGGTAGGAGAAGCTGCCTACTGTGTCCAGCACCTGATGCAGGAAAGAGGCCAGCTCAGGGGCCCGCCGCACAACAATGTATCGGTCCTGCCTGCATGGCAAGGCAGAGCGGCAGTGTTTTTCGGCTGCACTGCGGCGGCGCTGGCCTGGAAAGCAACGGCCCAGCAGCAGTGAACGTGGCTAATTGGATCGCCAGTTTACAGAATTGGTCATGAAAAGCGAGCATACAGTGAACGCACCGGCTGGTGAGGTAGGTACTGCTGATGTTGGCGCCACTCAAAATGACTGCAGGGCGTGGGGGAGTGGCAAGGAGGCAGATCCACGCCACTGTGTTAGTAAGTGGACCAGGCAGGCAGGGCAGGGCAACATGCAGGCGGGAATCAGGAAGCTGTCGAGCGCTTAATTGCTTAACCAGCACACCCACCCCACCCTGCCCACCAATCATGCATCTAGCAAGCAGGCAGGCAGGCAGGCAGGCAGGCTCCCAACCAGCACCCCCACCCCATGCTGACTCACCCACCTGTGTCATCAAAGACGTAACACTTCATGTGCATCACGCCCAGCACCTCCGACACCCTCGGCGGCAGCACGCTGCACGGCGGCAGGCAGGCAGGCAGGCAGGCAGGCGGCAGGGGCGGCAGGGGCGGCACAGCCGGGGAGCGAGGCTGACGTCAGCAGGGGAGGGCGGGGAGTCAGGGTGCTGACGTGGCAGGAAAGCCAAGCACGCTGCCTGCTGACCAGTGGGCTAGTTTGGCCAAGCAGCCGGAGGAGGAAAAGCCCAGCACGGCACCCGCGCCCTGCTCACCGCTTCAGCAGGCCGCGCAGAGCAGGTGTATGAAAGAGCGACACCCGGACCCTGCCCAGCAAGCCGCCTGGGCTGCCTTCCCCCTTCTCCGCAGCGTGCACTCCCTCCTGCCCCTCCAGCAGCCGCACAGCCAGCATTTCTGCTGTGCTCATCATCACGGGTGCTGCCCCACCCTGTCCGCCGGTGCCGTTCACGCTGCTGCCGCCGCCGTCGCCGCCGTCGCTGCCGCCCGCCTGCGGCACCACCCCCCGGGTGGGGCGGGTGGAGCGCAGGGCATCGAGCAGCAGGTGCATGCGCAGGTGTGGGCGGGCGGGGTCGTGGGCAGCGGCTGCCAGCGCTGCAGCAAACTCGGCCTCCCTGCCGGCCCCGGTCCCAATGTACAGAGACGCAATGCCGACGTGGCGCTGGGCTGTGCGCAGGCCCTCCTGCAAGCAGGGAGGATCAGAGTGGTTACAGTGGCTGTGGTGTGTGCGGCAGGCGAGAGCAGGCAGGCAGAGTGGCGGGTGGGCGGGCAGTGGCACGGGCGCAATGCGCCCCATCGGCGTCGGCAACGAGGGGAGGGGCCGGCAGTCTGGGGGTTGGCCACGTTTGGGGACAGAACTCACCATCAGCTCGCGAAAGAACTGGTCGGGGCTTTCCAGCACATGGATGTCACTGCCTGAAAGGGGTGGCGCATGGCGCGGCAAGAGTCGGGCTCGGGCAACGGTTGGCCGAGTGCGCAGGCGCCGCCGCCAGCACGCCGCCACCCCGCACTGGTTGGCCCCCTGCCAATGCGGGGTTGTCCCGCGCATTCCATTTTGATCAACTGCTGCACGCTCCGGTGTACGCACCGTGCAGAGGCAAGACGTTCGCCGCAAGCGAGAGGGCCTGGAGAAGGGCATCCAGGCTGTCGGCTTCTGAGGCATGCTCCCCCATGGTTGCTTCAATTGCTCGATCGTGAAGCCGAGGAGAGACACAGCTGAGCTGAGCGGAGCTGAGGCTGAGCTGAGCTGTAGCCAACAATGCAAATTTTCGTTCAAGTGTCGGGTATAGGGGGCGTGCAGGCGGGAAACCAACTGATCCACTGCAGCGATCACGCAAGGCAGCCAGCTCGTGTGCTTCCTGCCAACCACCCCGAGTCCTGCTAGAGGCCACGGGAGCGCTTAGCTGGGCAGCGGTTCACCTCCAGGAGGCCGCCAAAGTCGCTGGCTGAGAGCGGGAGCCGTGGCAGCACCATGCTGGACGACAGACGAAGTGCGCAGGAAGCAGCAGTGGGCAGCGATCGGGCTCTTGCTGTGAGGCCGGCTGGGCGAGTGGTGCAGCCCGAGTATCAAAGCGCATCGGGCGACGCTGCTTCCCGCCTGCTCAGGCGGCAGCCGCCACTGCCAGTGCTGCCGCCGTCGTCACTCGCCTTTTGGCACTTCGCCCTCCCCTCCCCTGCAGAGATTGGCGTGGGCCTTACCGGCCTGGGCTTTCTCTTCCTTTTACTGGGAGTGTTGTTCTTCTTTGACCGAGGACTCCTAGCCATGGGCAACGTGAGTGTGCAGCCACAGCTGACCTTGGGCTGCGCAGCCGCACCCAGCAGCGGTGCTCCTCGTCCTTGCTTGCTTGCTGCCTACGGCTGCTGCTGCTGCTTGCAGGCTGCCGCTGCTGGCGCCGTGTCCTGCTGCAGCGCTCCACATCTTCTGCCACAGCTGCCTTCTGCGGCTTGCGGCAGCCGCTGTGCGTCCTCCCATCCGCCTGCCCCGCCCGCCTGCCCGCCTGCTCGCGCCTCGCCCTCACTTGTTTGTTTGTGCTTACATTCTGCTTTTCCCGGAAACCCTCTTTTGCCTCCCGCTGCAGGTCTTGTTCCTCACCGGGGTGGGGCTCACCATCGGCCCCCAGGCTGCGCTGCGCTTCTTCATCCGCCCCAAGAACTACAAGGGCTCAGCTCTCTTCATGGGGGGAGTGGTGCTGGTGGTGTGGGGCTGGACGCTAGTAGGTAAGGCCCCTTCTGCTCTAACTGCTTGCCTGCCTGGGTTGCGTGTGCTGCTGCAGGGTGGTGTGGCCAGGCACCTTTGTAGAAGATGCATCTGCTTGCTTCCTGGGATGTGTGGGGCGGTGTTGCCAGTGCCGGCCGGCGAGCCGCTGCCTTGGTGCGTCAGCGGCAGAAGAGCCCGGCGGTGTGCAGGAATGCATGTTGGCAAGTGTGGGGCACTCCCGGTGTGGGACTTGTGCTGTAGAAGGGGGGCAGGCAGCAGGGCGGCAGGGCAGGGCTCACCCACCAGCCTGCCTACCTACCCCAGCAATGCATCAACGGCGTGTGCGTGCCGCTTGCTGCGCTCCTCCCCGCTGCCCGCCTGCAGGCTTTGCGCTCGAAATGTGGGGCTTCTGGCTGCTCTTCAGCGCCTTCTTCCCCACAGTGCTCTCCTTCCTGCGGTGAGCACGTGTGCCTGATCAGCAGGCAGACTGGGCAGTGCGAGTGCAGGGGTACCTGGATTGCTAGCGTGCCTGTGGCTGTGCGGGTCGAGGCATGAGGGGTGCTAGTTGGTGGGAGTGCAGGGGGGCTTGCAAGCACGCCTGTGGGTGCGGCGGCCAATGCTGTGCGGGCCCATCAGTCGGTGTGAGCATGCCTTTTGGGGGTGCGAGTTGAGTATGTGCTGCAAGGCCGCCCAGCGCCCTGCCATCTGACAGCGCCCCCTGCCCGCCCTGCCCCTGCAGGCGCATGCCCTTTCTCAAAAGAGTGCTGGACCTGCCAGCATTCAAGGCGGTCATCAACAAAGTTGCGCCAGCGGGAGGCGGGCTGCCAGTGTGAGGCAGCCAGCGACGGCGCCAGCTGGCATCGCCCCATGCCATCCTCCCTCCTCCCGACCTTCTAGTTCAGATGCTGGTCGTGACCGATCGGCGGCGGCTTGCACGGCGGCACATGCCCATGCCTGGGCGCAGGCGGCGGCGCACCTGCCGCTCCCAGGCCCGCCCCTTGCTGGCAACCCCACTCCCCCTGCATTGCTTTGCTTGGCTTTGTTCTGCTGCTGATCCCGCGTGCCGCTTGCCCCTC
>JAPTJF010000571.1:0-34721 GCA_029339195.1 Micractinium sp. NFX-FRZ
ACCGCCTTTGACGTGGTCTACGCGCTCAAGCGCCAGGGCCGCACCCTGTACGGCTTCGGCGCATAAGCGCCTGTGGCGTGCACTCAAGCCTTCTTCACACAAAACAAACTGGTGTTATTCAACACCACCCTTTCACTGGAAAGAGCAAGGGCCGCTGCTGCTGTACTGTTGGATGCCCGCATGCTGTTGCTTGTACACCGTGCATCGAACGCTGTACCTCTGTGACTTGTTGCTTCCTCCTGGCCTGCCTGCCTGCCTTCTTGTGCCTCTCCCTCCACTCAGTCCCCTGGACCCCCTTGCTGCCGTGCATGCCTGCCTGCCCCTGCGGTGTGTCGTCCATGCTTGGGCCTTGTCCCCCCGCGTGCCCTGCCTGTGCCTGCTTGCTGCCCTTGTCGTGTGTGGAACCTTGCATTTGCATTGTAAGGAAGAGGGTACAAAGCAGGTGCTGTGCCGCACCTGCATCTGCCACCTGCTGGGCATGCCCTGCACCAGAATCCACGCCGCCGAGACCACCACCCGCCAGCGGCTCTAGGCCGGGCCACAGCAGGCCGCCAGCCGCAGCGGTCCTGTGGCCACCACTGCCTTCCAGCCGCTCTGCTGCTGCTGCTACGCTGGCAAGCCGTCTCCAACCCGTGCGGTGCTCTGCCTGCCTGGTGGGGCCCCTGGTTGTCCTCCAGAGCTGCCAGCGGCGGCAGCGCCGCTGCTCGCCTGGCCGGCTGCCTGCCCTGCTGCTGCCTGCCCTCTTGGCTGCCTGCAGTGCCTTGCCTTGATGGACGCGCTGGCTGTCCTGCTGCGGCGACAGGGGCCACCGCACAGGTGCCTCTGCTGCACTGCTGCACCGCCTCTGGAAGGCTCCTGCTGCGCCAAGGCGCTGCCAGCTGCCTCCGGGCAAGACAGGGGGCGGGAATCGAGGTGCCACTCAGCAGCTCCTGCACTGTGTGGCTCCGCCTCGCAGCACCAGGAGGGCACGCGGCAGGGCAACGGCTGGCACCGAGAGCACAGCCGTGCATGGCCTCTGCTGCTGCTGCTGCCAGAAAGCCGCCGCTGCCGATCCTGCCGATCCTGCTGCTGCAACGGCTGTAGGGTCGGCCGCGGCCAACCGATGACAGCCGCCTTCAACGCTGCGAGCACGCTCTGCATGCTGCGCCGCAGCTGGCCCTGCTGCGCAACCACACACGTGGGTGCTGCTGGAAGCCGTGCAGCAGCTGACGGGTGTGCCCACCCAGAGGGACACGTGATGCAACAACACACTGAAGCTGCACGCGTCAGAACAGGTTGCCGCCGCTGCCCCGGCCGCCATAGCCTCCTCCCCGCCCGTAGTACCCCCGGGCGCCTGGCCCTGCCCGCCGCGCAAGCTGCGCCGCACGCAGCGCCTCCTGCTGCTCCTACAGGCGGCAAGGGGGGACGGACGGCGGGCAGGTCAGAGGGAGAGGGAGCACACGATAGGAACGCACTGCGGAATGCCAGCACCGCGGGCATGGGCCGTAGGCGCCACCAGCCCCACTGCACTCTCACCCCTGCTGCCTCCCTCTCTTGAGCCGGAGCCCGCCAGAGCACAAGGTCCCACCCACAGGCAGCCCCACCAGGCACCTGCCTTACCGCCCAGCCCACTGTGCAGGCTGACTCAAACCGCCCACCCACCTCCAGGTCCCTGTTGTTTGCCTCCAGCACCAGCCGCTTGAGCTCCGCCTTCTCCGCCGCCTCCTCCTCCTCCTTCTGCCGCAAGTGCTTTTCCTACTTGAAACATGAAATGGCAAGCAGGGATGAAGAGGAGCAAGCAGCCTGCAGTCCGTCTCCCCCACCCAGCTCTCCCCCTGTTCCAAACCTTGCCTACCACTCTCTGCCCCAACTAGGGATCCTAGGAATTCATTGCCTGGGGTCGTGGGGCAATCCACCCACACCCACCAGGTGTCCACGAGGTAGATGTGGGCCCGTGCCGCCAGCGCAGCCGCCTCCTGCCCGCTGCCCAGCAGGCCCACAGCGGCCAGCCCATCCCCGAGCTCCCCATAGTCTGATGTGCACATGCCCGGCTGGTCCAGGAAAATGTGGGTCAGGGCGGGCTGTGGGTCGAGAGCAGGGGCAGAAGGATGTGGGTCAGGGCGGGCTGCGGCTTGAGAGCAGGGGCAGATGGATGAATTTCACGACGGGCTGCACGAGGGGCAAAGCGGGCCGGGAAGGGGAGACGGGCGGGCACTGGCACAGGGCACAGGTGTCACCGTGGGCCGGGAGGACGGCGCTGGGCCAAACAAGGCGGAGGCTATTTCCCTCATATTTAGATTCCAAGCCGATGCACACCTGGTGGAGGAAGAAGCTGGAGGGCCAGGAGATGACGGCTCGGTTGGGGCCGCACACGCACTGCAGTGCCAGCGCCCGCAGGCGCGGCAGCACCGGGAGCAGGGGCGCCTGCCGCCGGGCGGGGGGACACAGGTGGGAGAGGAGGAGGCACTGTTGGAATGTGGCAGGCAGCGTCAAGTGCAACTCCCGTTCTGCATGTGATCCAGCTCGCCTGCAGCAGCGCCACCGCCAGCAGCAGCTGCACCCGGGGGCAGCAGCATGAGTGCCCAGCCCCTCTCCCCCTTTCGGGCCCCCCAGGCTCGCCTGACCCTCGAAGATGTCGTCCCACACCACCAAGTGCAGCAGCTCCAAGGTCTCCTCTGCCCCTCCCAGGTTGAGCTCCGAGGTGATGTAGGCGCTGGAGAGAGCGCCCAGCAGGAAGAGCTGGCGCAGGCTGGGCGGCAGCCAGGCCCCGGTGGCGGGCACTGTGGGCAGGCAGGCCTCCCAGTCTAGACTGCCCGCCTCTTCATTGATCGCCAGGACCTGGGCAGGGGGGCAGGCAGTGGCAGCTATACACACCGTGAGGAGTGGGTTACGCTGGAGTACGCAGTGGCAGTACAAGGTGGCATAGCGTGGCACAGCAGCGTGGGTGTGCCTGGGGAGAGGGGGCTGTGACAGGCATGCCGCACCGAGTGCGAAGCCAACAGGGCGCGGCCGGGGCGCCGCAGCTCGCAGCACGCCAAGGTTGGCAGCAGCATGAGCAGCAGCAGGGAGCATCAGATTGCAACTGATGGAGCTGCACCTGCTGCTCTCACCTGGAGAGCTGTCATGCCGGCAAAGCTGGGCAGCTCCTTGTCCTCTGCTGACTCCAGGCCCAGACGCAGCTCAGTGAGGCCCGCAAACGCTGCGGTGCCTGGCAGGGCGGCCCAGTCCTGCGGGGCTCACAAGGCAGGGCACGAGGCAGGGAGGCATGAGGAGCAGCCCGCGCAGCGTGCTGCCTGCCCCAGTGCTGGCGTCCCTTTGCAGCCTGCCTTCCAGCCAGCGGTGGGGCCCTGCAAAGCCTGCCCTCCAGCCATTGATGTGGCCCCTTTGCAGGCAGCCTTGCAGCCAGTGCACCAGGCTCACCTCGATGGTCAGCGGCGCCTGGTCCCAGCACAGCGCACGCAGCGCAGGGAAGCAGGCCGACAGGAGCGGCAGGTCGCGCAGCAGCGCCGCGCCAGCAGCCTGCTGGCCAGCACCCCATCCCCTGCGAATACCAGGAAAGTCGATGCGGAGCTCCCGCAGGGCTGGCCAGCTGGGTGGCGCCTCCTGCTGTGCCCCCTGCTGTGCCCCCTGCTCCGCACCCTGCTGTGTGCCCTGCTGCGCCTGGCCCCTACGGCAGTGCGCCACAAAGGCCTGCGCCAGGCTGCTGGCAACGTGGGAAGGATACTTGGCGCACGGGCTGGCCAGCTCCAGCACCTCAAGCGTGGGCTGCACAGGAGGGGCAGGGGTGGGGTGGGGGTGGAGGCGGGAACAGGCGAGGGTGCAGGAGGCAGCGGGAGAGCGGGCGCTACTGCTCATGATGGCGCGGCATCTGCCCTGTGTTGCCTCCCCTGTTTTCCACTTTCCAAGCCCGATGCAGCCGCGCCCACTTGCCTGCAGCCGGTGCAGACCCAGATGGGCCCAGTCCCCCTCACCATACCCCGCCCCCTCCTGCTGCCCCGCCTCAGGCTGCCCCTGCACGGCGCGCCGCACGCACGGCTCCTCCACACGCAGGCTGCGCAGTCCAGCAGCGCGTGCGTCTGAGGCCAGCACCTGGGGAGAGGGGAGAGGAGCAGGACAGGGAAGGCAGCGTTTGGGTGCCTGTGCTGCAGGCAGCTGCAAGGGGCATCTGTCGCGTGCACACGAGCCACCCTGATTGGTGTCCATGCCACATGCAAACCAATGCCACCTGCAACGCCCACGCAAGCTCCCGGACGATCTGTGCGGGAGTCACGCAGGCAGGGTGGGCGTGCCTGCGTGCAGAAGGGGCGCAGGCGGTGCAGGGGCACGACCGCCGAGAAGCGGGTGCCAAGGGAGCCCTCCCGCCAGCTGCGCGCCACCCCGCCTGCCGCCAGCAGCGAGCGCAGGCCCTCGGCGGGGCCCTGGCCCTCCACCAGGTGCCGGCACACCAAGGCGGTGCAGTCCCTGGGGAGCACTGGGGCTGGGCCTGGGCAGGTGGAGGGGGGCAGGCAGGGCGGGGCAGGGTCAGGGTGGAGCTGCAGTGGCAGGAGGGCGGGGGGGGTGAACAGTGACGGCTCTGCCACTGGTGCTGCTCGCTCCACTCACCATTGCTGGCCTTGCCCCCTGGTGAACGCCTGGGAAAGGCTGAAAGGTTCCAGGCAAGGGGCGGTCTGCCTCGGTTTGGCTCGAGGCGCAGGCCGTGCCTCTTTTTCACCAGACCGCTCCTTTGTAGGGTCGAGGGTGGGGTTGTGCGACAACAGGCATGCATGAGGGCTTAGGCTGCTTGGTAGAGTGGATGCGAGGCTGGAAAGACGGTCCCCTGCCACCTATGGTGCCTCTCGACCTCCCTCCTGCTTGGCTTGCCCATCATTCTCAAGGCTACCTGACTGCTGCGGTGCTGCACTTTAGAAAGCAGCGTAGGCACCTGCGCTCGAACCAGCAATCGCAGTGGCACCGTTCGCAGCCCAGTCGGGGGCCAGCAAAATTACAGACACACATCATGTTCATCCCTAGTCCACCACAGCCTGCTGCTGCCCTGATACCTGCACTTCCGCCTGCTTGCCGCTCTCCACCGCTGCCTCCCCCTGCCCCTCCTCCTCCTGCCGCCGCCGCTCCTGCTGCGCCTGCCGCTGCTCGGTCAGCTGCGCCGCCAGCTGCTGCACCTCCCAAGCCCCCTCCACGCTATACTCCCCAATCGCCTCCCGCCGCAGCGCCGTGAGGTGTGCCGCTGACCCCAGCGCGCGCCCTAGGTCAGCAGCCAAGGAGCGGATGTAGGTGCCCTGTTGAGAGGAAGGGGGGCGGGCAGGGTGGGGCGGCGGGGGCAGGGAAGGAGAGGGATGTCAGGACCGTGCTTGCCGCCTCATGGCTGTGCCGTGCCGTTGGGAGGAAGTGGAGGGGGTGCTGCAGCACACGGCTCCCAATGCTAGACCAAGCGGTGCAGCAGCTAGCTGCAAGCGCAGGGCCCCAAGCAGCGCGCCCTGCTGTACACATACAAGCAGAGCAGCACGGACGCAAGGCGCACAATGCTACAAACACACACAAGCAAAGGCTTGGCATGCACATGTGGCGCACCTTGCTGCACACAGACACGCAAGCAAAGGCTGGGCATGCACATGTGGCGCACCTTGCTGCACACCACCCGGAAGTGCACACTCTGGGCATCCGCCTCGTCGCGCCACAGGTCAAACCGCTCCACTGCAGCGGGCAGCCCAGAGAAACAGCAGGCCAGCAAGGGGGAGGCAAGTTGGCAGGAGGGGAGAAGAGGGCAGGAGAGGGCAGGGCGGGGGAAGGCAGGGCAGCATACCGGGGAGCACACGCACATAAATGCAGCGCACAAGGGCGGGGTGCACGTGTGAAGGCAGGTGCACGTTGCAGGCGTGTGCGAGCGCATGATGGGCACCTGTGACGGTGCGCGGCTGCCGCTCCACTTCCTTGCCCTTGCGTGCCGCCTCGTACAGGCGCTGCCCGCCCACCTGCAGCAGGAGGGGAGATCAGATCAGCACAAGCGCCTGTGGCAGGCAGCATGGGGAAGGGTGGAAGCAGCAGCTGCTGCCCGCTGCACATGCAGCAGGGTGGGGGCAGCACAGGGGCTGGCAGCAGTGGCTGCTGTACTGCAAGGGCGCTCGCCGCTGCCGGCGCCTATACGCCCCAACCGCACGCGCCAGTCGTCCTTTCGGGTCCTCCCACACCGCACAGGACAGCACCGCACTGTGCTGTGCTGTGCTGCACACCGAGGGAACCCAGCACACCCGCCCACCTCCCAGCAGCACACATTCGTTGCTCATTCTGGCCGCTACACACTGCAATGCACTGCGCTGCACAGCCGTGCCTAGGCTGCCCTGCACACACACGAAACCCAGCGCAGCCACCCAACACCTCCCAGCAGCACCCACCTTGATGGCAGAGTACATGGGCGGCAGCTGCTGGATCTCCCCCACCAGCCCCTCGCGTGCCGCCAGCATCGCCTCGTCTGCGGAGAGTGGGTGGGCAGGCAGGTGGGTAGATGAGCGGGCAGGCAGGCAGGCAGGTGGGGCAGTGCCGGCTGCTGCGGCGTTTGCACCTGATTCCTCTGCCATGTCCCCGCCCTCTGGTAGCAGCCTCCCTCCCTCAACTGTGGCCCTACTTCCACCCGCCCACCAAGCTCCAGCCCCCCACGCGTGACACGCCTCCAGGGCAACTGCCCCTCTGCACTCTGCTCACGCTGCCCGACCCCTGACCCTGCCCGCCAAATCAGGGAATCCATTCAACATGGCCTACATGTATCCGTGCTGTGGTCATAGAGCAAATACTGCTCTCAATCCCCTCGCACACGCCACCCCCCACCCCACCCCCACCCTCTGACACAGAACACAGCTACAAAGAGGACAGGCACCCCACTCGCTCGCACAGCCCCCACCCAAACTCTCACCCCACTCCACCCTCTGACAGAGAAAGAGAAAACAGCTGCCTAAGCGGGCAGGCAGGCGGCCCACCGGTAATGTGCTCCCAGGGCGCCCGCTCCTCCACCTCTGTCTCCGCGTCGTAGCTGGGAGTGGCCTCGCCCAGGCGCAGCGTGCCGCTGTACTGCTTGGTCATGGCCATGAAAGCATCCACAGCCTGAGGGTTGAGGGCACACACAGGGGAAAATGTGGATCAAACGGAAAGCGGCATGTGATTTCAGATGCCCCCACACGTGTACAACGCAAACAAGCTTCGCGGAAGCGGTGTGTGTGTTTGTGGCCGCCACGTTTGCCGAGGGCTGGGTACAGCACCCCTTGTAGCCCAGGAGGCACCGACCTCCACACTCTCCGGCTCAGGCGGGCGGGCAGGCCCACCTTGGTGCCACGCCCCACGCACACGATGAGCAGTCCGGTGGCCATTGGGTCCAGCGTGCCTGCATGGCACACACACGACGCCTCAGACATCACACGAGGAGCACTAGGAGGGTCAGGCGGCTCGGCGGGGCAGGTGCAGACGGTCAGCAGGCCAGTGTCCTGTTCACTGCAACATGCCTGCGGTGCATTGGCAGTCATGCGTCAACAAAGAGCTAAAACAGGGAGTGGCAGGTGTTTGGGCAAGGCAGGTAGGGCACCTGCAGCAGAGCAAGCCTGGAGCACTGACCGCCCACATGACCAGGAGGGCTGGAGGAGCTGGCCAGCCAGCGCAGCAAGCCTGCCCTCCGACTCCCGCTGCCTGACCCTGCCTCCATACCGTGTACACGCGCACACACGACACATCCCTGACCACCACACCCGCCTCCCGCCTCACCTGCATGCCCCACCTTGACCTCCCGGCTCTTCTTGCGCAGCAGCGCCGCCAGCGCCCCCCGCAGCTTGCCGCACACATCAAACGACGTCCACCCCTGCGGCTTGTCCACTAGGAGGACAGCGTTCTCCCAGGCGGCAGGGTTGGTGGGAATCGTCGGTGGCGGCACAGGCGTGGGCATCACAATCTGCTTCGGCTTCTTGGCACCGCCAACGCTGCTTGCGGGGGGCTGCTGTTGTTGCAACGGTGGGCTTGCTGCCTCTGCCTGCTGCGCTGCTGCTGCGGCATCTGCGCTGGCGGTGGTGCTGATGCGCTGCCGCTTGGCCAGCGGCGCAGGGTCGGCCATCCGTGACAGCAGCGCCCGCGGCAGGCGGCACACTGCAGGCAGCGGCAGCGGCGGCGCCCTGTCAGAATGGGTAGCGGATAGCGAGCACGTCGTCCGCCCAAGAGACTCGACACTCCCTGCGGTCACTCGCCTGCAATCCGGAAGCCTAGCCGGGCGCTGGGGACACAGGCAAACATGCAAGACGGCTGTGCGTCTTGTGCGCAATGCAAACTTTCTGTTTCGTGGCTTATTGTATGTGATGCAATAACCGGTTGTTGGTCTTCGCGAGGCAAATCGGCAACCAGCAGCACCAGGAGAAGTGACAGCAGGCTCAGCATGCGGGGCCTGGCTTGCGGTGCAGGCTCAAGGGGCCAGCAACAACCTGCGCAATCACAATTGAAAACTATATGGCCGGATTACACGACTGTCGCTGCCAGCAGCACTTCCGAGCAAGTCGTTCGTTCTCTCTTAGTAGGGCAGTGCCTTCACTCTGTACAAAGTGCGACTGGCAAGAGTAGCGCAATTTGCCCGGAGCCTATGCACGAGTTGTGCAAGAGCCGCGCGCCCGCTGCCGCCACCTCCTGCCGCCTCACTACAAAGGAGCACGTAACGCACCTGTGGGCACCCTGTCCCCCCTGCTTCTTCCGGTCTGGTCCCTCGCTCAGTAATCATATACATAGACGGAACAGCAAGCTACCAGTCCTGAATGGCAACCCCTCTGGATCTCCGGAATCGGCGGCGCGAGGCCCAGGTGCGGTCAGCCTGCCGTGCGGCAGTTGTGTTGCTCTCTGAGCTGGGCTGGCGCAGAGCTGGTGCAGACGAATGCAGTTGCACTCCCCCCTCCGGTGGAGGGATCTGAGGCAGAGTGGCTACCCTGGCTTATGGCTGCCGCCCCTCCCTCCCTGCTGCCTGCAGCGCGCGGTGCGGCTGTCGGTCAACGCTGTGAATGCAGCGCTGGATGTCTGGAAGGTAGGCGGGCGCCCTCCCAACGATGGCGACGTACTGGAGGCCTGGTGTCAGCCGCCATCGGTGCATTCCTCTTCCCAGACCCTCACCTCTGGACATGCTTGCCAGTTGTCGTCATCCCCCTCCCCCCCCCCCGCCTGTCCCTGCCTTGAAGGCTGCCGTGGGCGACGGCAAGCGTGCCGCCACTGCGCTGACCAACGCAACGCTGACTCAGCTGCACCTGCCAGCCCTGCCGCTGGGCCCCCTGGCCAGCATACCAGGGCTGCGCCCCGCTGCCGAGGTCAAGCTCCGAGCTCGGCAAGATGCAGCGCTCGCTGAGCTGGCGGGCTGCTTAGAGCGTCTGCAGGGTGCAGTGGCTGGGCTGGCCGATGCGGCCGACAGCCTGGCACAACTGTTGGAGCGAGAGGCAGAGGAGCCGCTGCTGGGGGAGGGCGCAGTGTTTGCGACGCTGCCGCTGCGCCTGCTGGGCGCCATGCTGGCAGAGGTGCACGGTCAGCACAGCGCTGAGCTGGCGGTGAAGTCGGGTGTGCTGGCGGGCTTTCAACACATAGTGGGTGAGTGGGGTTGGGTGGGTTGAGTGGACGTGGCTGAGTGGGTGGTGGGGTTGGGAAGGACTACGGCGTGGCCTGCAGTTTGTGTCATGCCACGCGCTGCTGACAGAGCAGAGCAGGCACAGCACTCCTGGATGAGGCACGGGAAGCTGTGTGCTTCTCCAGCGACCCTCCCTTGGCTGACGCCTCAACTGCTGCGCAGGTGACTTGCGGGCCGCCGACCAACCACAGCCCGGCAATGGCGGCGGCGGCGGCACGGGGCGGGTAGCGGCGGCGCAGGAGGAGCGGCTTCGGCGGGCGATGCAGGTGTGCAAAGAAGGAAGGGTGTGGAGGCCAGTTGATTGGTTGAGTGTTAGTTGGCTGCGGCTGCATTAATTGTGCAGTGCCAAGAGTCACCGTGTGAGAGCAGCAGTGTGTGAAGGGGAGGAGGACAGGAAGAGAGGAGGAGGACAAAGAGCCAGTGCTTGGGATTTCGTCATTCACGCGGTAATCATGTCTGCTGCGTGCCTGGGCAGGTGCACGTGACCGCCTGGATGCTGTCGCCAGAGGTGGACGAGCGACGTGTGGATGGCCACCTGGCGGCCATCACAGAAGAGATGCGCGGCTTCTAACCTCTCTGTGTCGCGTTTCTGGCACACCGCATGCGCCCTGTGCACCTGCAACGCCTGCTGGTGCCCACGCTCTTTGTAATGCCAGCCGGGGCTGAAGCAGCAGAACATTGAACGAGCAGCGCAGGCTAGGGGATGGATGTAGGTGGGTGCATGGCATGCCCACCTGTCCGCTGCACGTCTGGCTGCCTCCCTGCCTGCTCCCATGCAAAATGTGTGCGACTTGTTTTGCCTGGAGCAGCACCGCGCCTCTCAGGAGCACCACCTCAGCAGGCCCCCCGGCATCGCCTGACTGGCGCTAATACAATGCTGTGCAGCACCACTGCAGCAGCATGCCTTCTCACACTGGCATGTCCTCCTCTGCCTTACAGAATGCTGGGCGGTCAGCTCGCCTCTGGGGCAGGCGGGTGCAACAAGGCAGGGCACACGAGCGTGCAAACACAGGCAGCGCTCTCGCGCCGCCGCAACTGACACCTGCAATGAGCTCGTGGCTTCATATCACACACCCTGCCCGTCCCTGTCACTCGATGCCTGTCGCATGGTCAGCATGTGCACATGCTGCGCATGCCAGCTCATGCTGCGCGTGCTAGGCCTCCAGCTGTCCAGCACCTGCACGGGTGCCTGCCGCCACGGGTGCTGTGCATGGTATGCCCCGTGCTGTGCCTCACGCTATGCCTCCAGCGTGTCCAGCGTGTGCACCGTCGCCTTGGGCGCCACCCGCGTGATGTTGCTGCCGTCGGGCAGCCCCCACAGCTCCTCCAGGTCATACTCCTGGCGGTACCTGCAGTACCATGGGGGAGTACCATTGGGGAAGAGCAGTACATGGGGGAAGAGAACCAAGCCGACAGAGGGATTCGGTATCTGTGTTTGGGCGGGGTTGCAGCGGCCAGCTCAGTGTGTCCGAGCGTGCATGTACAGCCTACAGGCAGCGTTGTTCACCCCCTCCCTGCACTTAGAGCATGGCGCTATGCCTGCGTCACCCACCCGTCCAGGAACACGTGGGTCACCACGCTGCCTGCGTCCACCACCATCCACTCGGAGTCGTCCTGGGCAGGGGGTGGAGGTGGAGGGGAGAGGGGGGTTGTGCGAGGCAAGTGGCGCTCCAAGAGGGCACGGCAGGCACCTTGCCAGGGGCAAAGCTACACCCGGCGCCTGCGCCAGCAGGCACGGCACTTGTACTCTTTGGCTCTGCTACTCTTTCGCTCTTACGCGTGCACGCACCCGTCCGCCCCGGCCACCCACCCCCTCCATCCCGCCTCACCAGCGCCCCCTCTATGTTAGGCGTGACGCCGGGCGCCACCTCCTTTGCCCGCGCCTTGAGCGCATGCAGCACCGCGCTCGCCAGCATGTGCGCCAGCCGCTGGCTGCAGGGGGGGGGAGAACACGGCATGACCGGGCTCAGGGCAGGATGGGGCGACTTGTGCCAGCTTGGCAGCTGCCAGTTTGGCAGGTGCTGCAACATGTGTCAGCAAGATGGGTTCACCCATAAGCTGCACCAGCTTCCAAGGCGGCACGCCCCAGCCTGCAGCGCCACTGCTCCGCCAGCTCCGCACCCCACCTGTCGCCTGCCTCTGCCCCACATTCCGACCCTCCCCCCACCCCACCTCCCGCACACACACATCCAGCTTCCCTGCCCCCAGAAACGCACCTGCGCGCCGTGGCCAGCACCATGTAATCCGTGAAAGGGCAGCGCCCCCGCACATCGATGATGGCAATGTCGTCGGCACGCGCCTCTGCGGCACGACAAGGTGTGCAAGGTGGAATGCTGGGCAGCGGCGGGGCGGCTTCCGGAGAGCAACCCACTGCCCACAGTGCGACATGGCCCATGTTCCCCTCCGACCACACAACCCCTCTCTCAAAATCTGCTGTACATTTTGGTGATAAAACCCACACCCCGCACACCCACCCCGCACCCCTCACCTGCCAGTATGTCTGCCACCTCGTGTGGGCTGAACACCGCCGCATACTCCGACTGCTGCACCATGTCGCGGTGCGCCTGCCGCAGCGAGGCCTCAGGCAGGCCGTAGGAGCCGCCGCGTGAGGCCGCCGCCGCCAGGCGTTGCGCCACCACCGCCTGCGCTGCCAGCTGCCGCCGGCTCACCACGCTGCGGGAGCAGAGCAGCGGTAGCACAGAGGAGGGTGGGCGTGTGGCAGTGGGGCATCCAGTGAGTGCAGCGCTTCAAGTACAATGCTCTGGGCGCTGCGCCCCTGCCCTGGTCCAATGGATTGCTGGCTGCAGGTCTGACCAGCAGACCTAGTGGACACCCCCACGCATCAAGTCCACGCATCCAAGCACAGAAGCGTGCAAGCCAGGAGGCAGACCCTGCATCCCCTGCCCACCCTCATGCTCACCCCTCTGCGCTGCCGCCGTCCTCCCGCTGCCGCTGCTGCGCCGCCTGCACCGCCGTACGCTGCCGCTCCGCCTGCCGCCGCTCCCGCTCCTCCGCCCCCGCCAGCTCCATCAGCCGCTGCACCAGCACCTCTTTCGTGCCCCGGTTTTCTTCTCCCAGCTGGTCCAGCAGCCCCCTCAGGGCATCCACCCGCAGCCGCCCCAGCCCCGTCTTGCTGAGCCGCTGCGCACGCTTTGCATCGGGCTGGGCCGCCTCCACAGCCGCCATGATCACCTCGATCGCGCTGGCGCTCCTGCAGGGGAGGGATGGGGGAGAAGACACGGGGTCGTGACAGATTAAGATGGCACTGGGAGAGCCATGACGGTGTCTCAAGCTGACGCTCTTGCAGGGGTGCAAGAGTATGTTTATTGAGACAAGGGTGAGCAAGTAGTGGCATGCAATGGGTTGTCCAGCAAGCGGTGGAGCTCACATGGGGCTGGCAGGCGGCTGTGCCAAAATTCAGCTCATCAGGCAGCACTGTGTCGGCTCAACACGCGCCGCCCCCCGCATGCCCCCGCTTGCTCACTTTTGCAGGCTCTGTGACTGCAGGATGGCATCCCGCAGGTCTGGGTTGATGCTGCCCAGGGTGCGCAGGTCGGGCAGGCGCAGCTCTGGCGCTGGCTCATCGTCCTCTGCTAGGCCGGCGGGGAAGCCGGCGCCCGAGACGCGGCCGGCGGCGGTGGCGGGCCGCCCCTGCTGCCTGGCCGTGCCATAATGCCGCGCCTCTACTGGTATTTGGAGATGCTGCTGCGATTGCTGCTGCCAGAAGAGCTGCTGCAGGCTGCCAAGCAGCCCGCCTGCGGCGGTGGGCCCCGCCTCGGCGGCCAGAAGCTGGCGGCGCAGGCTCAGGAGCTGTATGCGCAACATGCTGCCAGCATACAATTACAGAATGCAAGAAGAACACTGCTTTTGGGTCGGCCATGAGCTGGCACCGATGGCAAGGCGCTTGATGTTCCAAGGGCTCTGAGCACTTCCTTGTCCGCAGAACACCCCCGCCGAAATAGTGCACCTCGATAGAACCATCGGCAGGCAAGCCAAGGCTGGTCTCTGCTCAATTTGGATACCGGCAAGTTTGTTTTTAGCTCGGCGCTTCCTCTGTGCGTGTTGATCGTGCAGGTGGTGGTGTAACCTTCACTCCGGATTGCAGCGCCCCGCATCCCCGCAGGTTGCGCCCTCACCGCTGCCGCTCGCCGCTCGCCGCCCTGCTGCAGGCGCCTGGCACCACTCCGGCTCATCATCCATTCATTCGCAGCAGGGAGCAGGCCACCACACCCATGGGCGCAACCTTGAGCTCGTCGGCTGGCGAGGAGGGCATCACGGTTGTGTCCCATGGCCGCCCAGCGGCGCCGGACGACGGGGCGTCCCTGCTGCGCCAGCTGGCCGACCTCAAGCACGTGCGCTGCCGCTGGCCGCCCAGGCCAGCCAAGGCGGGAGCACCTGCCCTTGCTTGCGCATCGCATGCTTGTCATGAATGCTGATGTACACCCAAGTGCTTTCTCGTTCGGAGGTCCAGGCCTGCCTCTGCCTGAGCAGCCCCGCCGCTTTAGCCACCTCCGCCTGGCTCGCCTCGAACCGGTTGCCATCCTCCGCTGTATTACTCACCCCCGCCCACCTCGCAGTCGCTGCCCCTCATCCCAGATCCAGTCACCCAAGAGTTTGCCAGTGCATGGTCCAGAGCCCTGCAGCGCACAGCATCCGCCAGCAGCAGCAGCAGCAGCAGCAGCGGTGAGGGGGGGCCCTGTGCCCTGCCCTGCCCTGCCCTGCCCGCAGACCCATTGCCCACACAGCCCTGGGCAGCGGCCTGCTTGTCGCACCCCTGCTGCTCTGCCGTGTGTGTTCCAGAGGGATCACACATACCCATCTTTCGCCCATCCCCCGCAGCCCCGCTGCCCACGGCCCTGGACAGCGACTTGCTGGAGCAGGTGGCCGCCGACTACCAGCGCTTCTCACGCTGGCACTGCCGGCGCATCGTGGAGAAGCAGGTGGGTGGGTGGGGGAGGAGGCCGGGGGGGGATGGTGGGGGTCGTGACTGGGAGAGGAGTGGCGGGGTCCATGGGGGGTGGGGGTGGGGGTGGCTGGATGGATAGGTGCACCTGCCTGCTGTGGACGCGGTCTGCTGCAGCGAGGTAGGGACACCAGATGATGACGGCGTTCTCCAGCCAGGGGGGCCTGCATGGTCCAAGTCCTCGGTAGCCCGAGCACTCCCCCTCAGGTTTCACCTCTCAAGTCCGCCCCCTCTTCACCTGCCCCCTTGCCCATGCTGCCCCACACCCACCCGAACTCGACCAGGAGCGCCTGAACGCCACCATCCCTCTTGTGGAGAAGCAGGCGGTGCGCCTGCAGCACCGGCTGTCCGACGCGGCCCGTGCAGCAGCGGCAGAGCAAGCGGCGCTGCGGGCGGCGGCCGAGGTGCAGAGGGAGGCGGCGGCGGTGGCGGGCAGGCTGGCTGCGCTGCAGCAGTCACTAACAGAGCTTGAAGGGGACCTTGCACTTGCACAACCGCAGCAAAGCGGTAGGCAGGGAGCAGGGGACAGTGAGGGCGGCGCTGGCGCCCACAGCGCGGGCAGCAGCAGTGGTGGTGACAGCGGCAGCATGGGCAGCAGCTGAGGGGCGGGAGGTACCTCACCGCCCAGGGCATGGATGGCCATGTGCGGTTTCTCTATCGGCTCCTCCTGCCATGCCTGTTCTGAGCTTTGCCACCATGCATGCTATAGCCAAGATACAATGGTTGTGTAAGGTCGAGCACCGACCCTGCCCAGTCACCCTTGGATGATCCGACTGTGCACCTTCCTAAAGTTCTTTGCATAAGTTTCTCCCATTGGTCATGTTGTGTGCCCCATCTTCGCCCCACATCTCAACTTCCGAGGGCGGGCAGCGAGCACAGGCCCGGGCGCAGGTAGGGTTGGTGCTCGCCCAGCTGCCGGGCTGGGCTGCTCAGGGCTGCAGGACGTTGGATGCTTTGGAGGTTTACCGCCAAGCCTGTCAACCGCGTGTTTGTGGGGCGGGGGAGGCCTGGGAGTAGGGTGAGCGGTGACCGGTGGCGGGCGCAGCGGCGGCGGGCGCGGCGCTGGAACCTCAAGACGTGCCCCTCCAGCATCACTCACAGTGTCCGAGAACCTTTGACCAGTGTCCTTTGAGAACCTTGGATTACATGTGGAATGCGAACGTGTGGTGCAACTTGTGTTGGAGCAGGCTTGGGGAGTGCGGGTGAGTGCGGCGGTTGCTGGTGGTGCTGCCAGGTTTGTGTGCTTTCCACCTACCTCCACCCACCTACTTCCCTTCCCGTCCACCCCACTGCGCCGTAGACGGCAACCACCTGCTTCCATCTCCGCCCCTAATTGTTCATCCACAGTGGTACGGCAAGCCTACTCACACGTAAGCCCCGAGGGTGGGACAGGGCCTTCTCCTGCACGCCTGTGCCTCGTCACCTCCTCTCCCGCTGGTGTGTGGGCGCATTTTGGGGGGGGAGGGGGGGATAATGGGCTTACCTAGCAGGGAGTCACTGCAGGCTCACATTCGTTGAGTCACAGCTGCAGGCTCACACTCATCCTCGGGCGTCGGCTAGTCGTCGTCCTGAGCTCTAGGCGCAGGTGCTGCACCCAGGCCTGAGCACTGGGCCTAAGGACTGGCTGCAGCACCTGCACTCATTGCTCAGGCCGATGGCAGGGTCGTGGCCGAGGAGGAGTGTGAGCCTGCAGTTTGACGCTGAGGAAAGGAAAGGAAGACTCCTCAGGCGGCTCAGGGTGAGGGTGAGGATTGAGTGGGGGAGACCCGCCAGCCCCCGCCGCACAAGCTGCCGCCGGCCCGCCGGCCCAGCCGCCGATGCGTTGCACGGGCGGTGTAGGTTTTGTTTCTGTCGAGCATGAACAGGTCAGCAGGATGGCGGGCATTGTTGTGCAGTGTTCGTCTTCACATACTCCTTGCAACGGACGAGGGACATGGCGCCCCATTGCGAGTCGGTGATGTGTTGGGGCACATTTTGGGGGTCCATGACTCTGGCCTCAAGAATGTGCCCCAACAGATCATGGCTCCCCACGGGTGCTTCATCCCCTTGCCTGCTGCAAGGACTGCGTTGCAACAACCCTGCACATCATTCATCATCAGCCCGCCATCCCACCGACCCTGCTTCACACTGCACAGAAGGAGGCACCGATGCATTGTTGCCCAGGTCACCGTGGCACGCCTGCACGGTGGCACGCCTGCAGCTGGCACAGTCTGGCGGCTCCTCTTGGTGGCGTGTCTAGATCAAGCGAGAGGCAGCAGTGCGCCATGCATGCTTGCTGTCGCCTCTGCTGTGTAGGCCAAGGTGCACTCGGCCATGC
This sequence comes from Micractinium sp. NFX-FRZ, assembly GCA_029339195.1. Lineage (NCBI taxonomy): Eukaryota > Viridiplantae > Chlorophyta > Trebouxiophyceae > Chlorellales > Chlorellaceae > Micractinium > Micractinium sp. NFX-FRZ. Next base: position 16,882 of record JAPTJF010000571.1, read on the forward strand.
TACTGCGTGGTTACTTGCCTGTGGCATCCAGGGCGACAGTGGGTGCCAGAGGCGGGCGCCCACTGGCTTGGCATGGCGTGAGCGTCGTGGCCTATGCCGCCGGTGGTGATAGCAAACACTTGGCAAGGCATGGTATTCTCCAGCCATGAGCGAACACCCGGTCCATTGCTGGGCCGAGTGCTGCAAAGCACGGGAATCCTGTACATGCTCCCTGTGACCATGATTGGCCACAAATGGCTCATGGCCCATGCTGTGGGGCCGGGGCGCCCAGTTCTGGCGCCCGGCCACCAGCCAATGCGCGCCTTCCCGCTGCTGCCGCTGGCGCCCTGTGTGATGGCTGCCGGCGGCTCCGCATCGACGCGCCAGCGGGCGCAGACTGCTCAGCGGGCCGGCAAGTGCGATGTGCACCACCAGCATCTTTCAAATTTGGTGGGGACGGCGCAGTCAGGAGTGCACCTCCCCCCGCCCACCTTGAATGGGTGGGGAACCCCAGCTGCCCGCCGCTCATGATCAAGCTGTCGCCCGCCCGCCGGCCTTGCTGCCGGCCGCCAATGTTTGCGCGCGTGGTGTGCACCCAGCCTGATCGGCACCTTCCCTGCACCAGTCTGTCAACTTCTCTTTGCTTGCCCCCTGATTCGCAGATAGGTAGGACGGCGGGCGTTCTTGCGCAGTGTTGTTGCATGGAAGTCCTTGCAGCAGATGATGGGCACAGCAGCCAGTTGGGAGTCCATGATTTGCAGGGCACATCATGGTGTAGAGCACATGGGCTCCCAACGGGGTGCCAAGTCCCTCCTCTGCTGCAAGGACTGCCTTGCAACGACCCTGCACACCCGCCATCCTAGCTACCTGCTGCTACACCGCTGCACACCAGGAGGCACTGTTGCGCTATTGTCGTGGTGGCACGCCCGCTGTTGCAGGCCGAGCCATCCGGAAGATCTGACAGCCTGCCGGTGGCCACCCTCCCTTCGGTGGCGTGCCATGATCAAGCAGTGCGCCATGCATGCTGTTACCTCCGCTTTGTAGGTCAACGTGCACACTGCCATGCTACTGGTCGGTTATCTGCCTCTGGCATCCAGCGGCGACACTGGGTGCCAGAGGCGGGCACCGAGCCCAGTGGCATGGCGTGAGCCTCATGGCCTGCGCCGCCGCCGGGGCTGACGGCAAGCAAGGCCTGGTTTTATACAGACCCTCGAGCAACACCCGGTCCTGCTGGGCCGGATGCTGCAAAGCGTTGATCCTGTTTGCGTTTGCTGTGACCACAAATGGCTCATGGCCCTGCAGTGCTTAGCAGTGCCTACCTCTGGCGCGCAAGCGGCCTGTGCGCGCCTTCCCGCACTGCCGCTGGCGCCCTCTGCTGGCTGGTGAGCCAGCGGGCGCAGGGCCGCCCAGCGTGCCGGCGAGCGCGGTGTGCGTGAACGCCAGCCATGCAAAGGGGGCGGGGGCGGCACAGTCAGGACCTGCACCTGGCCCTGCACATCTTACTGCCTGTTTTCCTCCTGGCAGCGCCCCTGCACGCTGCCCTTGCATCATCACCGAGAGGCCGTAGGAGCGCCATGCCGCGGCCGCCGTGCCCCCTGACGAAATCGGACCCCACCCCACATCCCCACTGCAGCCGCTTGGGTGGCATTGATGTGCTGGCACAAGGACAGCCTGGGTGGGCGGCGCCGTGCATTGCCTGGGCGCTGCGGCTCCCACTACTGGTGACGGCGCGGTGGGCAGAGTAGTGTTGGTGCCAGTTGCTGCCGCGGCTGCATTGCACATGGCGGCTGGGGCCCCTGAGGGATGCTGCCGGCGCCGCGCCTGGTGGCGGGGTTGGCCAGCAGGGTGAGAGCGACAGCGGGTGCGCGTCGGCGGACGCTTGGCTGCCTCGCAGCAACGTCATGAAAGCCCCCTGTCTGCCTCTCTCCATGCCCGCTGGTCTGATGCTCTCTGTGGTTCTGACCTAAGAGACCTGCGCTCCTCTCCTCCACAGCGTGCTCTGCCTGTCCACTGTTGCTGCCACCGAGTGTGGCAAGCTGCACCAGAGGCTCGTTCACCTAACGCTGCACATCAGCCCTGCCCAACACGCATCTCACCGCTCCTGTACGCCCCTGTAACCACCTGCTTTGTGTAAGCCTTGTTTCTTTGTCCAGCTACTGTGTTGCTCTTCTACTTGATTTAGCCTCAAGCTATGCAGACTGTAAGCCAACGAAGCAAGCACACAAGCCGACCCGCACCAGACCCTCATGTTCTCGCGCATGCACTGCCGCTGCTGGTAAGCACATGTTATGCGAGCTGCATAGCTGGTTACAGTGCTCTTTTATCAGGGCCACCCATATGAGGCCAGAGTTGTGTGCAAGCTGAAGAGGAGGGCGGGAAGCAGAGGGGAAGCAGGGGAGAGGAGCAGTGCAAGGGGGCAAGGGGGGAGGGGAAGAGAGCGGGGCAGGCTGGCTGGTTGGCAGGCAGGCAGGAGAAGGCTCCAGGAGATGACGGCTGGCAGCCGAGCGCGCAGACAGCCAAAGGCACACCCAGCAACGCTGCTGTAGGCAGGACACCACCCGTGTGTCGCCTGCCGCTGGGGCGCGCCGCAAGCACGCCGGGCCCGGCCCGGCCAGCCAGCCAGCGTTGCGCCTCGCCCGCCTCACGCCTCCTGGATGATTGCGTGTATCGCCTCGCTCACGTCTGCCGACTCGCTGCGCACCGCCAGCTTCATGGCCACGTTGCGGGAGGCGTCGATGCCAAATGCCAGGCGCACCAGCACCTGCAGAGGCATGGTGGGGGGTGGGTGGGTGGGTGTGCTTCGGGGCCACCTAGGCACACCAGCTTGGAAGCTGTGTGTGCATCTGTACGTGGGGTATGATGTGTAAGCGTGCATGCAGGAGGGGCCGCACTGGCACTGCAATGTTGAGGCTAAGCGCTGGCGCAGCAGCAACGCCAGCAATGCGCACAGCACCCCCCCCCCCCCCCCACGCACCTGCACGTCTCCCACCACCGTGCCCGACAGCAGCAGCGTGTGGCTGCGCGCGTTGGGGGGCACCGCGTCCGTCCCCTCGCACGCCTGCATGCCCAGGATGCGCCCCACAGCCTCCACAGCATCCTGCGTCAGGGGCGGAGGAACAAGCCAAAAGTTATGAACGTTTGTGTCCACAGTCATTGACCTGAACCGCCAACAGCTGCCACAGGCTCGGGCCAAGCAGTTACCCTAGGAACACGCAGCCAAGACACCGCAGGCTGCCGCCTCTGGTGCCCACGCCTCCCCCCACCTGCAGGCTGTCCCGCTGCCCGATGCCGTAGTCGTCCACCATCTCGCTCTCCCCGGGCAGCGCGTCCCACGCGGCCCGGAAGTTGGGGGTGAAGGAGGGCTTGATGTAGTCTGCCGCCGCCACCTCGCTGTCCTCCAGCTGGTACTCGTCCTCGTACCCATCCTCCTCCGCCTCGCCTGCAGCAGCAGCAGAAATAGGTTAGAGTACATGGATGAGATCAGGGTGCATCAAACACAGCTGTCCTGCAGCTGGGGTACTCATCCTGCGCAAGGAATGCCCCCATCACAGCCGTTCCTGTTCCCCCCACCTGCACGTGACCTGCACCCAGACAACGCCCCCGGAGCCCCCCACCCACCCCACCCCACCCACCCGTGGAGGGGTCGATCTCCTTGACCCGGAAGCGCAGTATGTTCATGAAGCGCCCCAGCGCCATGGAGCCGGGGGGCCGCGCCAGCACGACGTACGTCTGCCCCGCCCCCTCCTGGGGCATCACCGCCAGCGGCAGCACCAGCTCCTGGGTGAACTCCTCCTGTGGTGGCACGAGGGACCAAAGGGCGGAAGGGGTGGGTGGGGGCCGGTAGTAAGAAGATGTGCGCTATTGTTGTGGAGTAGAAACAAAGAAAGCGGGCACAGGGCGGGGCCGTCCCCGCCCGAAAACAGGTCATGGCGGCGCTCGCACCCTCCAGCACCTGCTCCACCCCACCCCTCCTCTCCCTCACACACACAGTGCTCTTCTTGCTTAGCACGCATGCCGCACTCACCGCGTCCGCCAGGTCCACTGTGACGCTCACATCCTCCAGCACCTGCTCCTTCACCGTGTTGGTGCAGTTGAACTGCAGCACCACGTGGCCCTCCAGCACGTGCCGCACGCACACCACCTTGTACTCCGTCTCCTCCTCCGTCAGCTGCGGTGTGGATGTGAAGCCAGGGGGTGACGGTAAGGTTAGGAAACAAGTGAGGAGGTGCGGGGGCGAGGCAAGTACCGAGGAGCGGCGCGGCACGGCACCGTGTGCCAGTGCAAGCTGGCAGGCCCAAGCGTGCCCCAGGTCCCAGCAGCTGCACCCCCATCTTCCGACCGGCCCAGCCTGGCTGCACACCCTGCCTGCATGCTCCTAGCCCTTCGCCCCGATGCCGCAATGAAGCTCCCCTGCTGCAACATTAAAGTACTGTACTACTACTAATACTAAAGTGCAACACTAAAGTACTGCGACCCGCCCGCCCAACCCACCTGCACGGGCGCGCATGTCTTGAAGACCGGTCCCAGGGCCGCCAGCTGCGGCACCGCCTTGAGCATCTCAGCGTACTCGTCCGCCTGCAGGCAGCACAGCACAGCACGAGTCAGGTCAGGCAGCAAGGCAGGTAACGGAAGTGAGCAGGGCACGTAGTGATGCAGCTTCCACTGGTCATCTCACTGGCCCCAGTGCAGGTGGGGAAGGCTGCCGCCACCCAGCTTAGAAGACTGCTGCCGCAGTGTGCACAGCCCCTGCTGCTGCCCTCCAGCCTGCACCCACCTGCGTCTCGGGCGCCCCAGAGGAGCTCATGCCCGCCGCCACCGCGGCCGCCAGGCCCTGCGGCTTCCCCTTGGCCTTGGCCGGCGAGGCAGCGATGGCCTCGGGCACAGACGCCTGCACCCGGGGGGCGAGGGCAGGGGCAGGGATGGCAGGAGCGTTCAGCTTCATTGGAGATAGGGACGAATGGTAATAGGCGTCGAGCAAGCGAGCAGGCAACCGGGGAGTGGGGGGTGGCAGTGCGCTGCAAGGGCCTGCCACCTGCCTCCGCCCGCCGCCTCACCAGGTCAAAGGGCTGCTCGGTGTCTGCCCCCTCCAGGTACGCCGCCAGCGCCGCCTCCAGGCCCTTGGCTGGGATGCGCCATTGGGGGTCCACCGACTCGGGGCCGGCGGGGGCACGCTGCAGCTGGTACAGGTAGAGCGTGGCGCGGTCGCGCACCTGTGGAAGAAGAGGGGAGGCGGGGGGGCAAAAATGCATTGTTGTCGAATAGGTGTGACAACCGGAAGCTGGTACAGGTACAGAGTGGCGCGGTCGCGCACCTGCGGAACAGGCGGGCTGATGCCGAGAGTTGAGGTTGTGAAGTGGAGGGCGGCACCCTGTCTTCATTGTCGCAGAGCGCGCGCTTCATGTCAGCAGCCCATCCCCCACCCAGCTGTCGCCCACCTTGACTCAACCTGGCCCGAGCTCTCCCAACCCTGCAAAAAAAAGGCATAACTTCCAACTGCACTCCCAACGCGCCCCCCACCCCCACGCCCCACCCCCCACCTCATCGACGTTGCCCGACTCACATCCACCATGCTCATCCGCCCTCCCCATCCTGTGCGCCGCCCATCCTGTGTTCCACGGCAACTGAGCCTCCCAATGCCCCCCTCACCTCATCGTCGTTGTCGTACAGTGCGCGCTTGATGAGCAGGATGACGCGGTCGCGCAGGTCGGGGCAGTGGGCACCAAACCGGGCAAGGCTGGAAAGAGCGGCGGCGCGGACCTGCCGGGGGAGGAAAGGGGGTGGGGGTGAGGCGGGGCGAGGCGGAAAGCCCCTCCCCGGGTGTGATATCCCTGCAGCAAACGCTGTTTGCCCGGCTGCCCAGCTGCTGAGGCATGCGCCCGTGCCTGGTGCGTGCTCATCAGGCTTTGCCCCACTTGCCTGCCTGCCACTCTTGCTGCACCCCCAGCCTGCAGCCCCCTCACCGTCGCGTTCTCCAGGATCACACGGTTGTAGATGTAGCGGATGTAGCGCGCTGCACAGACGGAACAGGAGGCGCAGCAGGAGGCAGGCACAGGCAGACGGGGGTGTGAGCGGTGCAGGCTGCGTACTGCAGAGGCAGAGAGCTCCCGGCAGTCAGGCAGGCAGGCAGCGCGCCAGCCAGTTCCGCTGCCGCGGGTGTTCCATTTGGCAGGCGGTGCTGCGCTGCCTTGCCCCTCCCCTCCATTCCCTGCCCCCATCCTGTGTGCCACCCACCCGCCCACCCACCTGGGTCCTTGGTGCGCGGCCCCTCCTCCCCCAGCAGGTGCAGGATCTGCACGCTGAGGAAGGTGAACTCGCAGTCCTCGATGAACTCGCACAGCTGCGGGGGGCACCAACAACACAGGGGCGGGGAGGTGTGAGGATTAGGGAGGGGGCAGGAATGGTGGCCGGTGCAGCGCCAGGGGGCGCACAAATGGAGGGCAAGCAGAAGCAGGGTGTGGGGTGGGAAGCAGGGGCGAGGCAGCACCCGGGGAAGCCTTTCGAGGGCACCGGCACATGACAGACACAGGCGCCCCCCAAGCAGGCAGGCAGGCTGGCAGGCAGGCGCCCAGCCACTTGCGCCGGCCCATCCGCTCGGCCTCGCTAACCTCACAGATCCCTCCCCCCCATCTCCCATCCCCCACACACAAACAGACACATGCAGCCCCTCACCTGCACCAACCCCAGGCACACACCATCCCACCCCCACCTGCGCCAGCCCCATCTCCTTGGCCTCTGGGATCTCCCGGATCAGCACCAGGATGGCCTCCACAATGGAGCGCTTGTACTCAAACCCGCCGTCCTCGCGCAGCACGTTGGACAGGAAGTTCATCAGGCCCCGGTACTTCTGCGGGAGCAGGGGGGGGAGGGCGCCCAGAAGCGTGACGCAGAGGTAGTGATGCACAGCATGGTGGGCAGGAAGCTGGGACAGCGCTGCGCCCTGCCCGTCTGCACCATCGTTTTGCTGTCTCCCGCCACCAAACGAGTGCCAAGCACCATGCCACACCATCCCGCAAACCCAAACCTCGTGTCTCCTGCTGCCATTCAACACCACTGCTGCGCCACTCCAGCCTGCCCAGCGCGCCTGCGGTAACTCGAGGCACAGCCACCTTGCCTCTCCTGCCACCACCTTGGAAGCGAGGGTGGTTACCTGGCACCCACCAGCCCCACCCCTGACTCCCCAATACCACCCACACTGCGCCCGCCCCCCGCACCTGCGGGAACTTGAGGCACAGCGCCTTGATGGCCTCCACCACCACCACCTTGAACTCGTCCGCAATCTCGCTCATGAAGCCGCCAATCTGCTTGAGCAGGCGGTCGATGGACGACTCGTTGCCCGTCTTGAGCAGCGTGGTGATGGCCTGCGGGGAAGACGAGACGAGGGAGGCAGGCAGCATGAGGGGAGGACACACGAGGAGAGCATCTGTAGGCGGAGGAAAGTGTGTGTGTGTGTGTGTGTGATGCTGGAGCCAGGTGGGAAGGTGCGGTGAGCCTTAGCGCTCAGCATGTGTAGAGCGCGTTGGCACCCTCAAACCCCACTCAACACGCTTCCACCCTCTTCTGCCCCTCCCTCCACCCCACCCTCCCAGCACACCTCACACCACCCACCCCACCTACCAGCGTTGCGATGGAGCGGTTGGGGTCGGCGATGAGCGACTCCATGTCGATGTTGCAGTTGGTGACAGCCATGGGGTGGGACATGGCCACCTGGTGTGAGCGGGGAAGGGCAGGGGGCAGAGATAGAGGGGCAGGTGAGGAGCAGTAGAGAGGCAGGTGAGGGGTCGGGGGCGGCATGTGAAGCAGCGGAGCGTAAGCTGCCGCGCTGCGGAACAGCAGCCAGGCAGGCAGGTGGGCTTGGTCAGGGTTAGGGTTGTCCCACCCATCTTGATGAAGGCTCATGAACACACCCCGCCCCGCCCCCAGGCTCAGCAGCTTCCCCCCACCCACCCCAGCAGCCCCCCACCTTGTTGAGCGTGCGCACGGCGGCAAAGCGCAGCACGGGCTTGGAGGAGGAGAGGAAGAGCTGGAGGACGGTGACGGCGGGGGTCAGCTCCCGCGTCGTCACCTCCCGCATGTTGCAGATGGCGCGTGCCGCCTCGAAGATCACCACCTGGGGACGCAGCGGTGGGGGGGGAGGTAGTGTGTGTGTGTGTGTGTGTGCCCCTCCCCGCGCCCCCTCCCCGGTTGCCCCGCGTGCCGTGCGCGTTTGTGTGCGTGTGCAAACGAATGCCTGTGTGTGAGCGGTGCCCCAGGATTCCCCCTCCTTGCCACCTGCACCGTGGGCAACACATCCCATCCTGCCACATGTATTACATTACCACCGTCAAAACACCCACCTCGCTCTTGTGGCGCAGGCACGACTCCAGGAAATCGTAGAAGGGGCGCGTCTCGCTGCCCACGCCGGGCCCGCTCTCCGCAATCACCTGCGCGAGTGGCGGGGTGGCGGGGAGGAGCGCTTGCGGCGCGGGCGGTGCAGGGCAGGGCAGCATGGCAGCAGCAACTGGCACGCAGCATGCTTTGGATGTGCTGCCTCTGCCCTCCTACACTCTGCTTCCCTGGCCTGGCGCAGCTCCCCTTTGCTTTGCTGCGCTGCACTGCCCCCCACCAGGCTCTCTTCCCATCTCTCCCTATTGGTCACACCACCATTCTTCGTCACATGTGTGGCCCCCTTCCCTTTTACCCCTGCCCCCCCCGCCGCTACCCCCGAGTGGGCGCTCACCTGCGCTACGTAGCGAACCAGCAGGCACTGCCCCATGGGGCTGCGCACGTTGCTGCGCACCAGCTGCGTCACCAGCTTGCTGACCGCCAGCCGGTCGTTGGCGCGCAGCGCGTGCATGAGCGCCACCGCCTGGAACTGCACCATGGGGTGCCGGCTGTTGATAGCCTCCTGCACCTCGTTGCTCCACCGCTTGATCACCTCGCTGCTGGCCCCCGCCAGGTGGATTGCACCCGCCAGCACGGCGGTTGCAACCACAGCGCTCTTGTCCACAACAGCCTGCGCGCACGGGGCGAGCAGGGCGGGCAGGGTTGGTATGAGGCTCGAGCGTGTGGCGTGGCTGGGGTGGGGCGCGGGTCGGTACAGCGCAGCGCGCGGCGCGACACAGCAGCAGCCGCATCACAGCGGAAGTACAGAGCCATGTCCATGCTGTGTGCACGCTGTCCTCGCTGTGCATGCTGTGCACGCCCACCTGCTTGAGGTAGCGCTCAATCTGCAGCAGCATCTGCGAGTCGATGATGCGGCACAGCACGCGGATGGCGTTGGCGCGGTACAGGTCGTTGCTGCTGTTCATGTCCTTCATCAGGGAGCTGCGGTGTTGGCAAGACATGACATGAAGGGAGGCGGAACAGGCGAGGAAAGAGGTGAGGGCAAGCAGTACAGGTCAGTGTCAGGTGAGTGCTGCACAGCTTGTCGGAGCTGCTGGTTCACGTCCTTCGCCAGAGAGCGACGGGGCAGAGGAGGGTGGATGCAGAGGAGGCAGGGAAGCAGGCGGGACAGCATGGATCAGCGCTGCTTGTGGTCTGCTGGTGGTCCTCACAGTGCACAGCTCGCTAGGGCCCACCCCTCGTCATGCCACAGGGCAGCGTGCTGCACCGGCCGCCCGTCGCCACTGCGCCCACCTGGTGATGATGATGACCTCGTCGGAGGAGGGGATGATCTCCTTGATGACCAGGTACACCATGCGCCGCAGGTGCACGTCCTGCAGCACCCAGCAGCACAGCACAGCACAGCCAGGGATGAGCCAGCCTGCCATGACGCAGCAGCAGCCATAGGGTGGCACAAACGAGCAGCCCAGCGCCCTGCCGCTAGGCTGAGGGTGCTCACTGCCGCTTGCCCCGGACTGCGGGGCACTGCATAAGCACAACAGCAGCAGCAGGAGCAGCAGCAGAGGCGGCAGCCCAACCAGGTCAGCGCAGGCGCACCTTGTGCTGGAACAGCTTGGTCACGGAGAAGAAGACGTCGCTGGCCTCAGACTGCAGGCAGGCAGGCGGGCAGAACGGGCAGGCGGGCAGGCAGTGCACAGGTCAGGCCACTGATGGGGAATGTTGGCAGCAGCGGGACGGTAGCCAGTGGAGGCCAGCCAGCAGTCGGCGACCACAGCCAGCCAGCCTGGCAATGGCCATTGCAGCTTGCGGTGTTCACGGCTTGCCGCTTGCCGCTTGCAGCCTGCAGCTTGCTGTGTTCACGGCTGCAGCTGGCCCCATGTGCTGTCTCTGCGCTGCCACTGCTGCGAGCTTCCTGCAAAGAGCTCCTGCTGCCGCAATCTCTCTGCTGGAAAGCACCCTGCAGCATGCTGCTGGCTGCTAGCTGGCGGGCCTGCTGCGGGCACCATGCCGCCCCTGTGCTGTGTGCTGCTTTCCTTGCACAAGACGCATGACGCCAGCTGGCATCACCATCTGCTGCCTAGTGTGGCGCCAGCTACTGCCACAGCCGGTGCCATGTGTTGCCTCCTCTCCCCTGCAGCAAGCAAGGCCATGCACCCAGCACCGGCAGCCCCACGCCCCCCAGCACTCGCAGTCCATCCACGGCGCAGCAGTTGCCGCTCGATCGCAGCCTCCCAGCAGCACCCACCTTTGTAAAGCTCTCTCCCTGGGTGAGCAGGTACAGCAGCTTTGTGATGACCTGCTGGCAGCGGCGCGGGTCGACGTGCGGGTCGTTGAAGATGCGCGCCTCCTGCAGCACCGCGCCCTTCTCAATGCCGTAGAAGGGCGAGTACTCCACTGCAGCAGCGGGCGGCCCAAGTGTGCTATCATGTCAGATGCATCGACAGGCGGCCACAGGCAGTAGCGTGCAGCACCCGGCTGCAAAGGGAGGTGCCTGTTGGCGCCGCTCTGAGCCGTCGGCGCGGGACACCGGCAGCAGCAACCCGTTGCTGCGCCGCCTGCGGCTTGATCAGGCATCGGCGCCACCCCAAGCCCCTCCACAGACGCTCTGCAAGTTGACTCGGCGGCCGATCACTCACGTTCCTCCTCCATGTCCTCATCTTTGGCCTTGTTGTCCGTGGGTGCCCGCAGCGGCTCCAGGGTGTTTTGGGCGGTGGACGCCTTCACCAAGGGCGCGGCAGGGGGCCAGGGGAGGCGCTGTCAGGCAGTTCCAAGCCCACCCGCGGCGCCAGCTGCGTGTGCTCGTCCCCAGCCCCTCCATCCCGCTATTATTCATCTGCACATATCGTGCACCCGCCCGCTCACCATGGCGGCCTTGTTCTCCGCTGCGACCGCCGGGCGTTGGCTACTCCCGCTGGTCCTGGCCTCTCCTAAAGCTCCCAGATGCGGATGTGCGGCCTGCAGTCGGGGATGGGCGATCAGCGAGCCTGAGAGAGAGAATGCTGTGACATGGCCATCGCACGGTTTCAGGCTGAACTTCAGCTGCTTGTTTCGGGCCCCATCGCCATGATATAGCACCTTTCATCGATCCAGCCGCGATACAGCCTCCGTTGGACCATGCATTCGGTGGCAGCGAGACATGCCGCTGCAGCTGGCTGTCGCCTGCTGCCGCGGCTGCTGCTCCAGCTAGCCAGCACCGGAGCCCCGAGGGCCTCGCTTCCAGCGGGCGGCGCACTGCATCCGCGCGGCAGGAGCACTGCCCTCGCCGCCGCCGCTGCTGCCGCCAGTCGCAGCGGGGTGCGGTGCCACAGCAGTGCCAGTGGCAGCAGCGGCACAGACGTGGCAGATGCGGCGCCACCCCCCGACAAGAAGCGTGTCGTGTTCTGTGGCACGCCAGAGGTGGGACGCAGACGAAGCCACCAGTGCCGCAGGCTCCGCTGCTACTGCCCAGGAAATCGCAATTGCCTGCAGAACACTCTCCTGCATCGCCACCTCCCCCATCAACAATTAACATGCCCTGTATTGTTTGCAGGTCGCGGCGCTGGTGCTGAAGCGGCTTTTGGCTGCAGCCGCCGCCCCCGATGCCAGCTTTGAGGTGGCGGCGGTAGTGACGCAGCCACCCCGGCCCACGGGGCGTGGCAACCGCAAGGTGCCGCAGCCCTCGCCTGTGGAGGTTGCAGCCGCAGCAGCAGGGCTGCCGCCGGAGCGCATCCTGGCTCCTGAGCGACCCGGAGAGGCGGCCTTTCTGGCAACCCTACGTGACCTCTCCCCTGACCTCTGCGTGACTGCCGCCTATGGCAACTACCTCCCCACCTCCTTCCTCTCCATCCCGCCCCACGGCACGCTCAACATCCACCCCTCCCTGCTGCCCGCCTACCGCGGGGCAGCGCCCGTGCAGCGAGCACTGCAGGACGGCGTGCCGGTGAGCAGGGGCTGGTGGGAGCTGGGGTGTTGGAGAGGAGGGCAACGCAAGCGGTAACCGGGGACACAAGTGGGACCTGCTGGGAGACGCCTCTGGGCCGATGTGGGTCTCATCTCTGTGCAGCAGAAGCTGCTCGTTGACCCCCTCCCTCCCTCTTTGTCCCTTGCCACCCGCGCAGGTCACCGGCGTGACTGTGCTGTACACGGTGAAGGCCATGGATGCTGGGCCCATCCTGGCGCAGCAGAAGCTGCCTGTTGACCCCGAGGTGCAGGCGCCCCAGCTGCTGGACCAGCTGTTTGAGCTGGGCACGGAGCTGCTTGTGAAGAACCTGGAGGTGGTGTGGGCAGGCATGGGGGAGCTGGTGGCGCAGCCCCAGGTGGGTGGGGGATGGGTTGAGTGAATGGGTTGGTGACAGGGAGCAAGTGAGGGGGGTGGGTGGATGGGAGGGGCGCAGGTGAGCAGGCGCGGGTGCATGCTATGTTGCCGGGATGGAGGTGCAGCAGTCGTGGTGCCAGGAAGGCAGGGAGGCACTTCGGCACTTGCTACAAAGCAACCGTTTCAAGCTACCTTGAGCAGTAAAGCAGTGCCCGTGCGGCCATTGTTGGCAGGCCTGTTGGTCCGAAGAGAACCAGCTTTTCACCGAGTGCCCCTGCTCAGGAACGTCCCCCTCCCCCGCTGCGTTGCCCGCAGAACGACGCCGCCGCCACGCACGCGGCCAAGCTGCAGCGGGAGGAGGCGGTGCTCGACTTCAGCCAGCCTGCTGTGTTGTGCCACAACAAGGTGCGCGGCTTTGCCGGCTGGCCCAGCACCTTTGCCAACTTCCAGCAGACGGCGGCAGACGCTGCTGCAGCACCAGAGGGCAACGGCAGCAGCAGCAGCGGCAGCAGCGGAGAGGGGGAAGATGTGGAGCTCAAGATAGTGCGCACACGGGTGGCGGAGGCGGGCACGTGGCGGGGCGGCAGCGAGCGCGAGGTGACGGCAACGCGCGAGGGGCTGTTCATCCGCTGCGGCGACGGAAGCGTGCTGCAGGTGTGAGGGTGGGGCCTCGGTTCTGCACGGGTGGGCTCGGCAGTGAAGGTGCATGGCTGGGGCAGCTGTTTGCATGGCTGGGGAGGGGACGATGGGAAGTGGGCTCAACCACCGGGACAGCCCATCACGCTTTGGTAGGTGGGCTCAACCACCGATCCCATCAAGTGGTGGGCTTCAGGGTTGTAGAGCTGTGCTGTGCATGCCCGCAATGCGGGGCCCCGGCAAGCTTGCAGGCAGGCATGCGTCGAACGTGTCGGCGCAGAGCCGGCGCGCTGTGGCTGGCTGCTGCCCCCTGCTCTCCCAGTGTCGCCAGCTGGCCAACGCCAATGTTGCCCTCTCCCTAAACAGCATTGTGTTGCTCTCTCCCCTTGGAACAGGTGCTGGAGCTGCAGGCCCCCGGCAAGCGCGCCATGGCAGCTCGCGATTACGTGAATGGGCTCAAGGGGCGCACGCTGCTGTGGCGGCCGGTGGAGCAGGCGGCGGGCGTGGCGGCCTGAGCAGCGGGCGTCCTGGCCAGGCCAGGCTGTTGCTGACAACTGTGTTCGACCATATACATGCAATGCGCCAGGAGCAAAGATTAGCAAGCACAGAATGCACAAAAATGAATGAAATGTGTTGCAGAATGAGGGAGGTAACAGGACGGAGGGGAAGTGTGGGGCAGGCAGGGGGAGCAGGGGGAAGGCCGAAACAATTGGAAAACCAAACGGGCCATGAATCTATACCATGTGGGGTGCAGGCGGGCTGCTTGCCTCGCCAGCGCTGCCTATGCCGCAGCTGTCGGGGCTCGTGGCGCAGTCGTGGCAGTCCGACAGCCCGGTGCTGCTGCACCCGCCGCCCTCCTGGGCGCCGCTGCCATTGCCCGACTGGTGCTCCTGCCTGCTGAGCATCTTGCGGTGCAAGGCGAGGTACACCAGTTCTCGGGGGATGACAATGCGCCCCGGGTTGCTGCCGCTGCCGGCGGTTGCCACGTCACCCTCCTCCTTCTGCTGATCTGGCGGCAGCGCCAGGTGGAGGCGCTCCAGCAGGGCATACACCTCCTTGCGAATCAGCGCCTCGCCGCCCCGGCTGCCCTTGCCGCGCCCCGTGATGAGCGTCACGTCGTGCGCGACGCGCCCCGTGTCACGGAACGCCTGCTGCAGCAGCGCCAGCACGCACAGCACAGCGGCGCGCGCCTCCAGCACAGACATGCCGTGCAGGTCCACCTCGCGCGCATTGGTGATGGCACACACCTGGACAGAGCGGTGGGGGTGGGGGAGTGGGGGTGAGTGTAGGAGCGCAGGGTGGCACAAAGGTGGAGAGCAGGCAGGAAGTCGCCCACCCATCCGCCAGGGCACTGCTTCCGCCTAGCGCTCAAAGGGTTCAGCCCTCCTGCCATGCCCATCCCAGCCCGTTCCTTCTCAACTGTGCTCTCGTGCAACCCTCCATCCTGCCCTTCCCCTTGCCTGTCCCCCTCACAAAAAACCCTGCTTGCGGCCGCCGCCTCCCGCGGGTGCGCATCCTCACACGGCAAAGCCTGCACGCCTCCCTCCCTTCCCCTCCACCCCTCCCAGCCCCCCTGCCAGCCCCCCTCCCTCCCCTCCCCTCCCCTCCCCTCCACACACACCCCCCCAGCCTCCCTCCCTCACCTCGGCCACCGCCTCCCTCAGGTGCGCATCCTCGCACGCCAGCGCCCGCTCCGCCGCCACCGCCGTCAGCCCCTCAAACTCGCTGTTGTCCGCCGGGTGCTCCCGCCGCATGCTCTGGTACACGCCCAGCGCCTCCGCCAGGGCGCCGCCCTCGCGCAGAGCGGCGATGACGGTGCGGTAGGTGCCGTGGTTGGGCTTGACGCTGCAGGGAAGAAGGGGAGGGTAGGGGCGGGGGTGAGGCGGCATGAGCGGTGTGGCCGGCAGTGCACTCGAGTCAGGGCGCAGAAGCAGCGGGCAGGCCAGCAGCAGCGCAGCACGGGTTGGCAGCCGCAGACCACTCAACAACAAGGGACAGCCTCGTTGCCACTGGGAGAAGAAGGGCTCACCGGGCGGGGCCGCGGCACATGCGGCGGAAGATGCGGAGGCACTCCTGGGCCATGCCCGGCCCTGGGGAGGAGCCCACCGCCTTGAGCAGGGCGGTGAGGGCCACCACGTTCTCCTGCACGCCCAGCTCCCGCATCTCGGCGTACAGCTGCAGGGCGGGGCAGGGCAGGGCACAGCGCAGCATGCAGCGGGTGAGTGTGTGTGTGTGTGTGTGTGTGTGTGTGTGAGGGAGGCCGCGCCCTCTTGCACTCCCAGCTGCCGCGTGTCAGCATGCAACTGCAGGGCGGCACAGGGCAGGGTACAGCACACAGCACGGCAGGGCACAAGACGCGGGCGTGTAGAGCCTGGGGTGCATGGTACTGTCAGGAGGGCGCAGGCAGACCAGACCGCTGCTGCACACACACACACAGCCCGCAGGCCCCTCTCTGCATGCTAGCCCGGGCACCCCGTGAGGTTCCCACCCGCCCCACCTGCAGCGCGCAGTGCCCCTGGTGCGCGGCGGCGCAGAGGGAGAAGAGTGTGGCAAAGGTGACGGTGTCCGGGGCCAGGCCGCTGCGCTTGAGCGTATCGTAGAGCGCAAAGGCCTGGAGAGGGGGAGACGGGGATGCACATGAGGGAGTTGGGGAAGGTTTCAGAGAGAGGCAGGGATGGCAGGGGTGACGCCCCTGGGGCAGAGCTTGCCACACAGAGCACAACATGCTTGGAAGAGGGGCAGACAGAGGGGGTGCGAAACGGAGAGAGGAAGGGAGGTTTGGGTGTGTGCACTACTTCCGGCAAGAATGGCACGGGTGGGAGGATGGAGCAGGGCCCGCCCAGCGGCACTTGCCCAGCGCTTGCTCACATCAGCGCCTGTCCCTCCCTCCCCCCACAAATCTCATGCACTGCACGACCAACCCCCCGCCCCTGCGCACCTGCACCAGCTGCTCCTGACGCATCGTCTTGCCCGGGGTGTGGCAGGCGCGCAGCGCGATGTTGTAGGCGCGGGTGTCGGCTGGGACGCCCAGGGCCTGAGCATCCACAAAAGCGGTGAGGGCGCGCTCGTACTGCGCAGGGCAACGAGGAAAATTGGGCAGGCAGGTTGACATGAAGGGAGCAATTGACAAAGAGGCTGATGTGTGTTTGACAGGTGCAGTGAGAGCGTGCACGTACTGCAGGCAGGTGGCAGCCAGTTGCATTCGGTGCACAGGGGTGTGAAAGACCAAGGGAGAGGGAGCAGATGGCCGGACGGGCCGACAGGCGACGTGGGAATGGCCGTGCACGGGCGCACACAGCAGGGGGTCGGCGGCAGGCTGGTTGGATGGGGTGTCACAGACGGAACGTACCGCTGCCTGCCCTACCTGCCCCGCATCGTTGCATGCAATCATCATGGCACACAGGTTGTCTGTGGTGATGACGCCGCCAGGGTAGACAGCCCCGCTGCTGCTCTTGCCGCTGCTGCTCTTGCTCCTGGTGCTCTTGCCGCCGCGCTTGCCGCGCTTGCCGGCGTCTGCGCCCGGCGTGCCCGCTGCGTCCTCCGTGCCCTGCTTGCCCTGCTTGCCGTGCGCTTCTATCTGCGCCGCCAGCCGGCTGTTGTGCTGCAGCTGCAGCTGCTTCATTTCCCACCAATAGATCACCGCCTGCTCCATCTGCCCGGCAGCGCTGCAGGCCACCAGCAGGCTCCCCCAAAGCTTGGCGGTGGGAGCAAATCCGCCGGCAGCCATCTGGCGCCACACGTGCAGCACGCCGTCAAAATCCTCGGCATACGAGTGTACCTGTTGGGACGGACGGAACCAAGGCCAAGGTGGGTGAGGGACCAGGGTGGGCGGCACACAGGTGAAGCAAGCTCCATGCCTCACGGCTCCTCTGTGTGCTGCCCTGCTGCCAGGCTGCCGTTCCCCTGCCGCTCCACACCCTTGATGGTGGTACTCCATTGCAGGTTCGTGCACCTGGCCCCCGCACCCCTCCCACATTCCTCCCAGCGCTCCCAAGGCCACCCCGCCACCCTCTGGGCACACACAACATGCTGGCTGTGGCCGCCCTTGGCTGCACTGCACCCCCACCATGCAGTCTCCACCCTCAAGGCAGCGCACAGGAGCTGACCCAGCAAGGGAGCGCCACCCCACCTTGATGAGGGTGTTGAACGTGATCTCATCCGGCTGCACGCTGTCCTGCTGCATCCACTTGAGCGCCAGCCCGGCGCGCTGCGCATCCCGCGCCCGCATGCACGCCTTGAGCAGCGTGTTGAAGGTGCTGGTGTCGGGCACCAGCCCCTGCTGCCGCAGCTGGTTGAAGCTGCAGACGGGCGGGTGGGCAGGCAGGAGGGCGGGAAGGAGGGAGGGCGGGAGGGTGAGGTGGGCAGGAGGGTGAGGTGGCAGAAGGGCAGGCCAGCACCAGGGGTTGAGGTTGAGTGGCGTGAGCTGCATGCCCACTGCTGTCCCCCTGTGCTCCTGGGCACTGCTGCTTCTGTGTTGCCCACGCCGCACTGCCCCGTCACAGCGCTACACGACAATTTACCCCCCCCCCCCCCCCCCCCCCCCCCCCCCCCCCACCCCCCCCCCCCCCCCCCCCCCCCCCCCCCCCCCTCCACCCTCCCCCCCCCCCCC
>JAPTJF010000572.1:0-34556 GCA_029339195.1 Micractinium sp. NFX-FRZ
CTCTCCCCCTGCTCTGTCCCATGAGACCGCTGCTGGCTCCCCGTGGACTTGAAATGTAATTGATTGATTGATTGATAATGCACGAATTTGACCTTGATAATGCACCCTTGCGCTGCTTGCACTGCAGGAGGTGCTGGAGGAGCACCCAGGCCTCAAGGCCGTCTGCCCAGGTGAGGCGCCCAAGGCTTGCGTGTTCACTCAGCCCACGTGGGGCAACCTTTGCTGAACGCAGCACCACACAGTGCGCTCGCTGTCCCTTTGCTATGGCATCCATCCAGTGCACACGTCCCCCACCTCAGCACACCCGTGCATTGCACTGCCCTCCACTGCGCTGAGCTCCGCCACATGACCCCGCACCCTCGCCTGCCTTGCACGTGCGCAGACCTGCCGGCGCGCGGCTGCGCTGCCGTGGACGCAGTGTTCATTCTTGAGCCCTCACCCTGCCCATGTTCGTCCTGCCCATCCCGCCCCCTGCAGACCTTCCCAAACGCGGCTGTGCTGTGGTTGACGCTGTGCTGTGCGACCGCCTGGAGCTGCTGTTTGGGCAGCACCTGTCGGTGGCCATCGCCTGCTCCCTCTTCTACACGGTGAGCCAGCGGCCTGCCCAGCACCTGTACTGTGTGTCTTGAGTGAGTGAGGCTTGAGCAGCACAGGTCTGCCAGTTGCTATAGGTCTGTGTGCTGTTATTGAGCATACAGGCTGGAGCCGCCCGGCGCCTGCCTTGCTGCGTGGGCCACGCCGTGCCATGCCGGGCTGACGGGCATGGCAGCTGTGATATGTGGCTGCCCTGCAAGGGAGTGCTTGCTTGCTGCATTGTCTGTTGTTTGTCCACCAGCCCTTCTCCGCCGGCACCAGCATCCCTGAGCGCTACGCACGCGCTTCAGCCCCCAGAAAGCTGCACATGCCTCCTCACCTTGCCTCCACCGCCGCCCATGCCCCGTTGCCGCCAGATCCGCGTGCACGGCGGCTCCCTGTCCTTCCGCAAGCTCACCGCCCTCATGGCCTCCCTGCTGCCCAACCACGACGAGGACACGTTTGGGCGGGTGGAGCTGCCGCCAGAGGATGGGGCGGGGTGGGACGGCAGCAGGGACTACGGCGACACCCGCGCGGTGAGGGGGTGGTGGGGGGCGGGCAGGACGGAGCGCCGACTGTGGGGCAGCAGGAGGGAAGGAGGGGAGGGGGCGGGCTGGGGTGGCAGCCGCTGCAGGGGCCTTGGCAGGGACTGTGGCAACACGCGCACAACATGTGTGTGTGGTTGGTTGGGTGGGTACCCGGCGGGGCACTGTACTGGGTTCGATGGGAGATGATCCTGGCGGCAGGGTGCCAGTTAGACCAGAGCGGCGGTGAGTGAGGGCCGGAGGAAGGTAGGGAGGCACTGCGGGGGGGCCCGCTTGCGCAGTTCAGGGCCCCTCTGCACACCCCCCTGCTTTGCGCTGACTTGGCACTTCCTCTCACGTACATGCTGCTCTCCACTCGCTGCAGCTGTACAACATGGTCTTCCTCCCTGTGCTTGGCGGGTATGACGCAGCCTCCCTCTTTGGGTGAGCACACATCAAGAGAGCATGACTTGCATGCTATGGCCTCTGCTGAAGGATACCTGCTTTGGGTGCTGTGCCACCGGCGGCGCTTCATCCGCCTCTGCCAGCTGTACGGCTGTGCTGTCTGCACCAGCTGCAGGGTCGCAAGCCAGCGACCTTGCTCTGATTTGCGAGGGCAAGCCTGGGAGCAAGCACAGCCGTGATCTGCTCTTGTCGTGCCTGCCTGCCTGCCTGCCTGCCTGCCTGCTTACTGCACCCTCGTTTGTGTGCAGGGATGAACTGCTGGCACCCACACCCTCCAAGGCCCAGCTGGTGGCACACTCCACCCCGGTGGTCTCCTCCGCCCCCGACGGCGGCCACCTGCTGCCGGGCGGCCGCAGCCAGAGTAGGATGGGAGCCGAGGCAGCGGCTGGCGGGGCAGCCAAGCACCAGAAGCAGCAGCGCCGCCCGCTGGGGCAAGTCACAAACAGCAATGGCGGCAGGCCCAGCGGCAGCATTCTTCGTGCGCGCTGAGAAGCACGGGGCAGCGTGCATAGCAGGCAGGCAGGCAGGCTGCCAGAGCAGCTCGCTAACAGAAGCGACAGCAGCAGCGAAACAGACGGAGGCGTATGGGGGCGGTTGCAGCAGCAGTGCCGGGTCGAACCGACTTGCCTGCACCGTCTACTGGGCTTGGACTCTCCAACAATGCGTCATTGGAATCAGCAACATATCAGGACTGCCATGCAAACAGCAATCTGAGGTCTTTAAGCAGCATCACACAATGTATATCGGAGATATAGAGGGAACCCAGGGGGTAGAGCGATTTATAGTTACTGCGGGGTTGCCAGGTCGACGGTCGCTGTGCTGTGCTGCGGCGCTCCGCTTTGGGGTGTGCCTTCTTCTCTTCCTGATCCCTTGGACGCCTCCAGTCTGCACGCAGGCACATTCGAACCCTCGCAACGCGGCAGGCGAGGTCTTTTAGCGCCACTCTCGTCCGCGCACCGTGCACCTTCCCCGGAGCCCGGGCCCTTTAGCCAGGTGCAGCGTGTTTGCTGGGGTTTCGGAGAGCAGCCGATGCCGGTGCGACTCTGGCATGGCCAGCGCGTGGCCTGCACGAGGCCCGCCTGCCCGCCGCCCTCCGCTCGCTCGCTGACGCTGCCGTCTCCCCTCCTACCGCAGGCGCACCTCGGTTGCCCGCCCGCCATGGCTGCTGGCACCTCGCCTGAAGAAACGCGTCAGCTTCTGTCTCTGCGGCTTGCTGTAGAGCGGTCCGCCCCCGCTGAGCGCAGCGCCGATGCCGGCACAGTGCTGGAAGTGCTCCATCTGTATGACCGGGCTCTAGCCAACCTGCGGCCTGTGCCAGCTCATGGGGCCCCGTCGCGGGTGGGCGCCATGCCACCCAAAATCGCCATTCTTCGCTGTGACGACCCGGGGAGCGTTGCCACCCTGGCGATGCTGCGCGCGCGCGTGCTGTCGCCCGTGCCTGTCGATGCAAAGGAGGAAGAGCAGGCGCTGCTGCCGCACCCGCGCGTAGCGCTGCTGCGCAGCCGGCTGCTGCAGGCGGCAGCGCCGCTGGTGCACATGGCGGCAGGGCAGGCTGAGATCGAGGCGCTGCCCGTGTTCGATCCCAGTGTTTTGCAGCCGCTGCACCGTGGCCGCTGGCCCAGCGGCGGCATCCTTCCTGTGCTGCAGGCAGCACTGCTGGCTCTGCTGCCACATCCCAGCATGCTCCTCCACCAGCGCTTCTTCTTTGCTTCTCTGGCGGCAGAGCGGCTGCGCAAGCCTGAGCTGGCACCTCGCTGGCGGCGGGAGCTGGCGCAGCTGGCAGAGGCGGCGGCAGGCGGTAGCAGCAGGGGCGCCAGCAGCAGCGGTGCCAGCATCGCCTGGGGGCAGGCACAGTCAAGTCCCTGCCCCCAACTCCCGGCTGGTCCCAGATGACAGCGCAACTGGTGGCTGCGGCTGAAGCGGCAGAGGCGGCAGATGCACAGCTGCTGGCAGAGCTGGTGCCGCACTGCTCAAAAGCCCTCGCCTGGTCCGGCCGCCTGCTGCTGCTGGGGCGCAAGCAGCCTGCTGAAGCAGACACCATTGAGCGTGGCCTGCAGCGGCTGCGCTGCGCCACAGTAGCAGCGCAGGGCAGCGATGTGCACACGGCGGGGGCCTGCTTCCAGCTGCTCTCCTGCCTGGCCACCCACCTGACAGAGCTCAGCCAGCGCCCCGCAACAGCACTCCCATCCCCCGACTGCTGGGCCGGGCTTCTGGAGCTGGGCCAAGCAGCGCTGGCGCGTGCCCGCCAGGCTTCCATGCCGCGCCTGTGGCTGGCGGGGCTGGAGGCTCAGCTGGGCAGCATTCAAGCTGTGGATGCTGCGGTGCAAAGCGTGCTCCAGGTGGCATCAGCAGGTGAGGCTGCAATCTTCTGTCGCAGCAGCGCTTTGTATGGTGGGGTACGCTGCCTAAGTTGTTGTCGGGAAACAGGTACAATACATGCATTGCTGCAACCACATATGTTGCTGTCATCCCTCTTTGTGTGCCTGCTCCAGCTGTGGAGGGCCTGCTTTTCCCTCTATGGCAGCGCTCCTCGCGCTCCTCCCTCACTGTAGACCTCCGTGCCTCCACTGCAGATGGCCGACAAGGGGCGGCACCACATCCATCATCTGTGAACGCAGCTGCCGGCGCTGCAGGGGCGGAGACGGCCGCCAGTGCGCACCGCCGCGCCTGCGCCGTCGAGGGATGCGGCGCCACACAGGGCCTCAAGCGCTGCGGTGGCTGCCGCTCGGTGCGGTACTGCAGCGAGGCGCACCGAAATGCCCACTGGCCCGTGCACCGTGCCGAGTGCAAGCGCCTGCAGGCAGCAGCGGCTGCGGCGGGCGCAGCTGCCCAGCTGTAGCAGGTGTCTGTGGCCGGTGTGTGCTTCGAGCGGGCCCCATTGTATCCCTTTCACTCTCTTCCTTTCAGTCTCCCTCCCTTCTCGCATTGCAAAGCCTGGGGAGCGCCCGTGCTGCACATGAACCGCCTCTCCTTCCACTCAACCTGCCTGTTGAATGCCACATGCAAAGCATTTGGACCCCCACCAGGTGCTTTCAGGGCAGGCGAATACCACGATGAAACGAAACCGTGTTTGCCCGTGACTGCTGCCTGGTTGTGTGTGTAAAAACAGCAAGCTGAGCGTGGCTGGCGGAGCTGAGTGCATGCGCAGTGCTGCACTTGAATGGGTGGTGCTGCCTGGTGCTGCTGCAGCTCCCATGGGTGCTGCCTGGGCGGTGCAGTACGATGAACTGCACACATTGTAGCATCTGGAACTGTGTCTGCCATTCATCCCAGCTGGCCACACACCGCCCCGGAGGGTGCTCAGTGGCTACCATGGAGCATTGTTGTCATTAAATCAAGGCTGCCATACACAACACCGTGCCAACGGAGATTCGTAGCAGCAGCAGACAAAGCAGGGAGAAACAGCGCAGCATAAGAAAGAAAGAAACAGGAAAGGTGGCTAGAGTGAGTGATCAAATCGTGGTTGGGTGGGGGGGTGCCTGCCTAGAGGGGAGAAGGAGACGGGGGGTCACTCAGCGACTGCGCTGCAGAACAGCATGCTGGGTGCTGCACAGCCGCCTCGAATAATCTTGTAAGGTGCAGATGCGGGTGACATGGTGGGGCCTTGCCGCCGCTCAGCGCACGGTGGCAACGGCTGGCGGGCCTGGGTGTATTCCCACCAGGTCCTTCCCCAGCTTGCAGGGCGCTCTCAGCTCTCAACCGACGTGGAGCTAACAGAAGGCCTCCAGCCGCTCACCCTACACCAGGCTGCAGCTATGCAGCGACGCCAGGGGACGCCAGGGGACGCCAGCTCAAGCCCATCCGGCTGCTGCCCTCTGTGCTCCACGTGGCCCGGCCTCAGCTCAGCTGAAGTGATCTCAGCTGAAGTGGCCTCGGCTGAGGTGGTCTCAGCTGAAGAAGTAAGTGGCCTCCCTCAGCCGAAGTGGCCTCAACTGAGGTGGCCTCAGCTGAAGAAGTAGGTGGCCTCCCTCAGCTGGTTGAGGTCCAGCTCGCCCTTGTCTGGCACCGGAGGGAAGTCGATGCCCGGGTACAGCGCCTGGAACTCGGCCAGAAGCTTCTCCAGCAGCGGCTGCACAAGGGGGAGGGGGGGAGGCGGGGGGGCACCGACAGCGTGCATGTGGGCGAGGGCGGTGCGCGGCAGGCTCAGCAGCAGCTGCGCCAAATAGATGCATACATACATCAATCCATACATCAAGGAATGCAGCACAGCAGGCCAGAGGCCGCCTTGCTCTCTAACGACGGCAGTTTGGTGCGCCTCTCATTCCACATCCCCCCGACCCGCCCCAAGCGCGCATCCCATCACACCAGGTGGCCCGCCGCGCCATGTGCCCCCTCCCCTCCCCTCCCCTCCCCATCCCACCACCCACCCACCCACCTGCGAGTGCAGCTCGATGAACTTGTCCCGCAGCACCTCGTTCATGCGCTCCACGCTGCCGGCGTGCGTCCAGAAGGAGTCGTGCACGCCCGCAAACGCGATGCCTGCGTGCCAGGGGACGGGGGGTGGGGGGGTGGGGCAGCAGCAGACGTTTGGCATTGGCATCCAGGGAAGGAGCGCAGGGAAATTGCGCCTCCGGAACCGATGGGTGGGGAGGGCGGCAGGCTGGGCGGCGGGCGGGGATGGCAGGTGCCACGCGCGGCCCACGCGCCTCCACCTTCCACCGCACTCACTCCTTGTGCCCATCCGGCCCACGCCCTGGTCTTCTCACTCACTCCCTCCCAGACCGACCCACCAGCTCGCTCACTCTCCCTCGGGCAGGCAGTGGGTGTAAGCACCAGGACTGAAACTCCCTCCTGTTCTGCCTCCCTCCCCCTTCACACCCCCACCCCCGCCCCAACCACCAGTACCACTACAGCGCCCCCACCCAACCCCTTCCTGCCCTCCCCCTCCTCCCGCCCCCCCAGCAGAGCTCACCCTCCTTGCGGCAGGCCGTGGCCGTGAGCATCATGTGGCTGGAGTCGATGGAGTGGATGTAGTTGGGGGGGAAGGCGGTGCGCTGGCGCTGCTTCATGATCGGCAGGTCGTCGTTGTTCTCCACCAGCACCAGGCGCTGCACACGAGGTGGACATGACATGAAACAAGGGGTGAGAGTCATGAAGGAGGTTCAAGCTGTGCGGGTAGGTGTGAGGTGCAAGCACACGAGCCCTGGAAAGCTGGTGTCTCCACACCCTAATTTCCCAAGCCAGGTTTGCAGGCAGCGAGGCTCACGTGCAGACATTGCGGCAACGTAGGGACCCCACCTACCCGCCGCCGCTCTACACCCAGCCCCCCACCCCGCCCCGGCCCAGCACGCCTGCAGCAGCGTGCGGACGTGCTGCCTGTCCTTGCGCCGGTACGTCTGCACCACCGGCAGACCCAGCGGCGTGTGCCACATCACGCCGTGCCCCTCCTTGGCAATCAGCCGCGCGCACTCGCTGCACAGGTGGTGGGGCGGGGCGGGGCAGGGAGTTCGGACGAGCAAGTGAGTGGAGGCGGGTCATTGGGAGGGGAGGCTGGGCGCGTGCCGGGCACGGCAGGCAGGCGGGGCGGGTGGGTGGGAAGGCGGGGCAGGACCGCGTCCGCACCCATGTCCCCGCCACACCGTCGCTACGTTGCTGCCCTGCCATCCAACGGGTGCATGCGCTCCGCCCCCACATCCCCACCTGAGCCAGTGCATGGTGTGCTTGGCGTTCTGGAACATCTCATGCAGGCTCTCCAGCGTGACCTGATGGATGGATGGATGGATGGATGGATGGATTGATTGATGAACACACAGCAGGGAGGGGAGGAGGTTCAGTCTGCAACATCTCAAGCCGTACAAACATTACATTCAACAAGCACAACACCACCCCCGGCAGCTGACAGCGCGCCCCGAGGGAAGCTTCCAACTCGATTTCAACTGCATACCACGACGCCCTGCACATGCACACCAGGCTATCGCCAGTGCCTGGCTCCTAGCCCCGGCCCACCGGCAAGCCACCCACCCTGGCCCGCCCCCGCCGCTCACCTTGGCTGCGTAGCACGACACCTTGTACATGAACTGGTTGTCCTCAAACCCGCGCTCCTTCAGCCGGTTGCCAATCTGTGCGTGTGTGTGTGCGGGGCAGGGAGGGCGTATCGGAGTGGGTAGGAGAGGGTGTGAGGGCATGGTGACAGTGCGTAAGTGTGGGCGCGTGTAGATAAGAGTGTGCACATGTGGGCCGCCATGGGGGCAGGATTTGGCGATGAGAAGCGCAAGTGCCCGGAGGGCGCGGCAGACTGGCGGCGGGGCCGGCATATGCGGCCAGCAGCGCAGCCGGAGGAGGCTGCAGGGTGGCAGGCAGGGACTGCGGGGATGGTTCTGATGCGAGCGCCCACCTGCGCGCGCGCCCCCACAAACGTCACTCCGTACACGCTCGTCATCACCGTCTGCTTCACCAGCTTGCGGTCCACTGCAGGAGGGTGCGGGGAGGGGTTTCAGGAGGAGTGGCGAGCTGCAGAACTGCAAGCAATGAAGTGCGAGCCGCAGGAAAGCTCCTAAAGGCAGGCACCAGGCGGGGCCAGCACGACACTGGGCGCGCGTGGCAGGCACCAGATGAGCGGCGACAGCTACCAACGCGGCCTGCTCCAGCGGTGGCCACCCCCCACTCTCTCGCGCCTCGCTGACCCCGCTCCGGCCACTGCCGCCCTTATTCCACCCCTCCATCCGCCCTCATGTTGACCCAGCCAGCAACCTCGGGACTGCCCCACCCAGCCCAGTCCCACCCACCCTCGGTGTGCTTGACCAGCGCCTGCGCCTCGGGCACCCCCGCCGTCGCATCCGCCCCCACCCGCTTCTTCACCAGAGTACTGATCTCGGTGTACACATCCTGTGCACATGGTGGGTGTGTGGGGGGCAGAGGGGGAAACATGGTTGTCAAAATGCGGCGTGCTGAATTGGTGCACACGACCTGTGGGGGTGGCAGGCAAGAACCCACGGGCATGTGCTGCCTGTGAGAGAGGGGTGGGAATACTGCTACCAATGCAACACCGGCCTGGTCCCTAATTTGGTTCCCCGTGGCTGTGGAAAAAGGAGAAGTGATGGAGAGGGAATGCCGGAGGGGTCGGAGATTGTCCAGACACAGCATTGGCCGGCCGGCGGTTCCCCATCCACCGATTGGCACCCACCTGGGGCTTGTCACAGGGGCAGAGGTTGACGGCATACCCCCCCGCCAGGTCGCGTCCCAGCGCTGCGTAGTGCTGCAGCCCGTTGCAGGAGCCGTCCTGGTGCACCGGCACGCGGCTGACGTAGCGGGCGGGGTCGCCTGTTTGGGACACAAGAGGAGGGACAGGGGTGGAGAGCAGGTGGCATTAATGGTTGGTAATTGGGCATGTGATGGGTGCGGGCGGGTGGGTGCACAGGCACGTGGGTGGCAAGGCAGGCGAGGTTGTTTGTAAGGGAAGCAGGGGCAGGGCAGAAAGCAAGTACCGTGTAGCTGCTTGTGCACAGGGTGGCGAGAGGGCACTGGGAGCGGGTGAAGAGTGCTGATGCGTCGGACCGATGCAGCTCACGGAGACACAGCAGCACGCACTATGCCGTGCTGGCTAAGCCCCCTGCCGCCAGCTCAGCCCCCGCCAGCTCAGCGCCGCCTCACCTGACGCGTTGGCCTTGTGGATCTCGAAGCAGGTGGCCAGGAACTGGAAGGGGTTCTCCGCTTTCCACCTGTGCGGCAGGGAGGGCAGGGA
This sequence comes from Micractinium sp. NFX-FRZ, assembly GCA_029339195.1. Classification (NCBI taxonomy): domain Eukaryota; kingdom Viridiplantae; phylum Chlorophyta; class Trebouxiophyceae; order Chlorellales; family Chlorellaceae; genus Micractinium; species Micractinium sp. NFX-FRZ. Next base: position 9,244 of record JAPTJF010000572.1, read on the forward strand.
GGGAGGGGAACGAAGGTGAGGCAGGGGTGGCGCGTGCCGGGGAGTAAAAGGGTTCCTCTGCTGTCCACCTGGGTCATGAGGAATGTGAGGAGGGCAGGACAGATTGGGAATTACATCAAGGAACTTGCAGGCAGGGGCAGCAGCAGCGGCGGCAGCAGCAGCAGCAGGGTGTGTGCATGCCAGTGGTCAACGTGCTGTGCTGCGCTGCCCCGCACCCACACGCTGTGCTATGAGAAGCTCAGCAGGCTGGCTCTGCCCAACCTGTACAAACATATAACACACTTTACCCCATGCGCTCCTCACCAGTACGGAATCTGGCTTTGTACCGCCTTGCTCGCCATGAGCTCCGCCAGCAAGTCCTTCTGCTCCGACCGGCTGAGCTGGCGCCCGCCGCCCGCTGAGCTGGCACTGCTGCCGCCGCCGCCGCTGCTGCCGCTGCTGCTGCCGCCACCGCTGCCGCTGATGCCGCTGCCTCCAAGAAGGCTGCTCTTGCGGAGGTGCGTGCTCATGTGGAACGGATCCCGCGCATTCTCTGCACCCAATGTTGCAAAGGGTTGATGGTCGCCGCCAAGGGAGCTGCAAGTGCCAGCTCATTGACCTCAAACAAGCACACCGTCCGCCAGCCTCGCCGCCCAAACTCCAATGCTCCACTGGCCCATAGCCTGCGCTCAGTGCTCCTGCACCTACAGCCCCCTTTGGCCTCCGCTCGACGCAACCACGAGTGTAGCAACACAGACGAGTGCCCACAGTTGGCTCCTTTTGGTCCTGCGCCCAGCAGCCCCTAGAACTCCCGTAAGCAGTACCACCCATGCGTTGCAGTACCACCCAGTGTGATGCTCACCCACGATCTGCGCCAGGTGGTCCTGCACCCACTTGTAGCGCCCCCACAGCGGCAGCTTGTCCACGCCCTGCCCCCACAAGTTGGCCGCCTGCGGGGTGGGGCAGGCGGTGTGGGGAGGGAGGGCAGGAGAGAGTGAGGGAGAAGCAGCAGGGGGGAAAGGGAGGCAAAGTGGGGGTGGGGCAGAGGGGAGGCAGGGCAGGGGGAGATGCAGCAGGAGGCATTCGAAGGCAGGTGCGGGGGTGGAGGTAGACACGGCAGCTGCGTGCACATACAATACCACCCCCCACGCAGACTCCCGCCGCCCCTCCTCTCCCAAGCCCCTCTTGTAACGTGAGCAGGTCTCCCTCATATCCCAACCCCCGCTCATCGAGCCCTGTAACATGAGCTGGTCTCCCTCATGCGTGCTGCGCCTTCTCCCCCCCCCCGCCCCCTCACCTGCACATACAGCCAGAACATGCCGTGCTCCCCCAGCGGCTGGCTGTCGGCAAACTGCAGCAGGCCGCGCGACAGGTCGGCCCCCAGGTGGTTGAGGTGCGGGTGCATCGGGTAGGCGCGGCCGCGGAAGTCGACGTTGTGGGGGAAGTAGAAGCGGGGCTCCTTCACGAATTCGCTGCAGCAGGGGAGAAGAAAGGTAGAGGGTGGGATAAGGCGGGGAGGTGGCACAGGACGGAAAGAGGACCCCTCGGTAAGAGGGTAACCAGGCCAGGTAGGACGGGGAGAAGGGGCCGGGAACAATGGGGTGAGGGAGGTAGAAGCGGGGCTCCTTCGCACACTCGCTGTGCAGGGGGAGGAGAAAGAGGGTGGGTGGGATCAGGCGGAGAGGTGGGATACAGTCACGGGAGAGTGGAGGTATCTGAATTGTGAAAGCAGAGGTGCTGGCGGTGTGCTGCGCGTCGCAGCGCAGGCCATGCGGTCAACAAGGAGCAGCACATCCCCGAAAAGAGGGAGGAGCTCGTCGCGCGATGGCCAGCTTGCAAACAGCATAAAGCAAAAAGCATATCTCAGTCGAGCTCACCGTGCGATGGCCAGCTTGTACTCCATGTCGCAGCGCAGCGAGTGCAGCTCCCGGTTCTTCTTCTGCAGCCGCCCAATCTCCTGCCGCCGCGCCCGCACGTCCTGCCGCGTCACCGACTGAAGGAGTGGGGTGGATGAAGAGGTGCAGCAAAGTGGCAATTGAGGAACAGACAGCGCGCAAGTGGGCTGGGGAGAGGGGGGCAGTAGGGCCGTGGTGACGTGGAGCCCCAGCGACAGGCAGGCAGAGAGGCAGACGTGGGCAGGCCTCCACGCGTCTGGCAGAAGGAGCGCCGCTCACATTAGAGCTGCGATTGGGCAGGGCTACGCTGCATGCCTTTCCTTCACCCACTGAACCCATGTCCCCACCCCTTGGGCCCACCCTTGCGCCCTGTCCCTTCCCTCCGCCCTTGCCCCCAGCCTTCCGCGCACCCTTGCCCACCCTTTGCCCCACCCTTTGCCCCACCCTTACCCCGCACCCTTGCCTCCGCACCCGCCCCCTCCCTTGCCCCCTCCCTTGCCCCGCCTCAGGCTCACGTAAAACTCCAGCTGCCCGGGTGTGCGGTGCTGGCGGAAGCCGTACTTGAGGTCGGGGGGCAGCGGGATGTTGAGCTTGGGTGGGATGTCGCAGATGCCGCCCCCCCAGGCCCACACTGCGGGGTGACAAGGGGTGACAAGGAGGGGTGGGAGGAGCATGTCAAACATGCATCCCAGGTCGGCTGAAGGGGTGTGGTGTGGGCCAGAGGGGCACCGGTAGTCAACCACGCCACACGCCCCGGTGTCAGCCCCCCTCCCTCTTGCTTCCAGCCATCACCCACACCTCATGGTCAGCCACTGCCCACGCTGCCGGCCGCCACACAGCGACTCCAACCCACGACGCCCACCTGTCTCCACCACACAATGACTAAAGCTAAAATAATACACGCCGCCTACCTGTCTCCTCCACCCAACGACTAAGCATGATTTCCAACCCATGCCGCCCACCTGTCTTCACCACCCAACAACTAAGCACGATTCCAACCCATGCCGCCCACCTGTCTCCACCACGCGGAAGACGTCCTGGTTGACCGACCACGCCGTGCTGCCCAGCGCGTTGAGCGCCTCGTACACGTGGCTCAGCCCCGCCCCCCGCCCGCCGCGCATCTCCTCGTCCGCGTTGTCCAGCATCTCCTGCTGCAGCCGGCTGCCGCGGATGCGCATCACTGCACAGCATTCAAAGGAAACAACATAAGCAGTTGGAAGGTCGGCCTGAAATGGGGGGACTGCCTCGTTTGCGTCGCGAAGCATCGGAGCACAGGTGGGCGGTTCAGCCCTGTGCCTTTCCCCGCTACTCAGCCCCACCCCACCACACCCACCCGTGTTACGCAGCGTCAGGTGGCCCCCCAGGTTGTTGCGCAGCCATGGGACGGGCGGGACGAGCATGGGCAGGTACTGAGGCATGAACACCTCCACCATCTGCGGGGGAGGGAGGGAGGGGAGGACGCCGTTCCAGGTGGCAGGCAGACATGCAGGCGTGAGCACATGTGTGGGGGTGGGCGTCCGGTGGAGGGGGCAGGCAAGGCACTACGACATGACGCGTGCCACAGTCTGCTCGTGAACTGCCACCCTGCAGCGCCTTCCGTGCGCTGTGGGGCCAACACGCACAACCACTGTCTATAACGCCCTGTAACGCGCAATGAGCCGGGTCAAGCATAGCATGCACGCGCCTGGTGCGGCTTGATGCGCGCCATGATCTGCTCGTGCGCGCACAGGATGCCGTACTTCTTCCACACGCCGCGCGCGCTGCCGTCGTGCCCCAGCTCCAGCTTGTGCCAGAAGGCGGGCACCGACTGCACCCCGCCGCCTGGCCGCTTGACATCGATGCGGCAGCTGTCTGTGAGAAGCTTCATCAGCACCACACCCACCTGGGCCAGTAGAGGGAGGGAGGAAGGGACAGGAGAGGGTGGGAGGGAAGGGGTGCAGTGTCAGGGCGGTGCCATTTGGCACCAGCCGTCAAGTGGGCGGCCCACCTGCCTGGGGAGGGATCGAGCGAGGCAGGGCGGAAGGGAGGGGAGGGGGCACTTCCGCAAGAGTCGACACGGCAGCAATCTGTGAGCACAGCTTCTTCAACGCCGCAGGCTCACAGGCCACACAGATCCTTGATGCCCAACACACCCCCAGCAGCCGCCTCGCTCCTGGGCCGGCCCAGTGTGCGCCAGCGCCACATCACCTGCCGCCCCACAAAGGCCCTGCACGCCCCACCCAACAACCTCACGGCAGGGTGGCCCTAGGGCCGCCAATTAATGTTCCTTGATATCATCATTTCTGATTATTACTGCAAGTGGGACCGGTCCCACCTTGGCCAGTATGTCCGAGTGCCACGTCACCTCCTGCCCCTGCAGCACGCGCCGCGCCTGCGCCTGCACCCGCTGCAGTGTCGTCGAACCCTCCTTGGGCACGCGCACCGCCGCAGACAGCCGCCGCAGACGGTCCTCAAAGTCGCTCGTCTGCGGGGCGGGCAGGCAGGGGGGATGGGGGAGGAGGCAACAGGGGTGTGTTGCGGCGGGTGCGCCGGTGTGGGGGGTGGCGGGGGCCAGAAGGTTTGGAGGGCATGGGGGGGCAGGGCGCCCGCCGCAGCCGCACGTCACAGCCGCTCGCCTGTCCTGGTTCGTGCAACCCGCCCCACCATTCCCTGTTTCATGCCGCTGCACACACCATCGTCTTCCCCCCACCCACTGCCTCCCCTCAAGCTTGACCGCAGCAGTTCCGCATGATGCCACGCCTCCCAAGAACCCTCACTACCACCCAACCCTGCCCGCTCTCTCCTCCCCCTTGCCTCTCCTCTCAATCATTGATTAATTGATTAATTATTAATTCATTCATTGTACCTCGCTGCAGCAACACAAAAGCCGTCCCTGAGGTCTGTATCGCAAGTTCCAACTGCGGAAAAACGGACTGTAAACACAAACAAGCCTCTCCCCACCCCGCTCACCGTGTACCAGTCGTGCGGGTCCAGCGGCAGCACCTCCCCCTGCTCCCGCAGCAGCCCCCCAATGTGCAGCCACTGCTGCCAGTCGCCCTCGGGCAGCACCGCTGCCGGGTCGGCGGCGCGCGCCGCCTCCAGCTGCTGCCGCAGGCGGCGGCCCTGCAGACGGAGGTGGGAGCGGGCGGGCAGTGGGGGCGTGGGGGCGTGCCGGGTGGCAACTGGGGGCGTGTGTGGGGCGAGCAAGGAGGATAGATAGGGCAGCAGAGCGGGGTCCCCCCCAGCTCACAAGCACCCGCACAGCAATCATGGCAAGCATGTCAAGCCCAGCCGTCCACCCCGCCTCCCCACCCCCTGCCCACCCCACCTGCTGGAACAGCTCCTTCACCTCCTGCCGCTTCAGGTTGTGCACGTGCGCCTCGTGCTGCAGCTTCTCCAGGTTCACCTGCCCCTCCACAGCCTGCGGGAGGAAGCGCACGCATGGAGGCCAAACAACAATCAGCGCTGCACCGGGGCTGGCAGGCGCTACACAGGAGTGCTGCAGCTTGTCTCACGTGTGCCTGGCCCTCCGCAGCCGGGCACGCGAGGCAAGGAGACGTGCGTGGTGTGGTGTGGTGTGGTGCAGTGGGCGGCCAGAGAGAGGTCTAGTTTGTCTGCATCTGTTAACTATGCAGCCTCTGTGATACACCCGGGGATTGGGTCTCCCTCCCCACCCCCCTCCAGCCACCCTCCAGCCGCCGTCCTGCCCCAGTGTCACACCTTGCCAATGTTCAGCGACAGCCTCGTGACGCGGGCCTGGCCGGGAGAGGAAAAGGCGCCGCCCGCGTCCTCCGCCGTGACAATCGCATTGATCACGCTGCGGCAAGAAAGGGGGGGGGGGGGGGGGGGGGGGGGCAAGGACGCAAGGTGGGCAGGTGAACCGGGCAGCCGCAACCATGTTGATCATGTAGCTGCGAGCACTGCCCAGGCCCAGCCATGTGACCCCAGGGTGTGCATGGCAGTTGTGCACAGGGCGCAGCACACCTGACAGGACCTCCCCTCTCACAGCACAAACTCCTCCCCACCATAAGCACTCCGCAATGACAAATGCCCTCCACTGCACCGGCACCCCACTACGGCCCTAACACAGCACCAGCCGTCACGGGCCCTGTAACTGTGCTGCCCCCCAACTAGGTGACCTTCCAAGCTGCACCGCCCTGCCACTGGGGGCCCGCCACCGCGGGCCCGCAAGGTGCCCGCCCAGCTCCCCGCCCCCACCTGTGCATCGTCAGCACCGCCAGCTGCTCAGGCTCCAGCAGCAGCAGGTAGGGGCCATACACCTTGCGGTCCACCCCCTTGGCACCCTGGATGATCTGCGGGCAGGCAGGCAGGCAGGCAGGCAGGCAAACAAGGGGAGCAGGACGGGGGCAGAGTGCGTGGGCACAGAAGCAGCGGCGGCGGACGCGGCGGCAGCGGCAGCGGGGGAGTGGTGGGCAACACAGCAGTGCGGGTTTGACCCCGAGCGTCACTCCTGAGTGCAGTCACCCCCTACCCCACCTCTGCCGTAACCCACACTCGCACTCTGCACACGCCCACCTGCCCACCCGCCTGCTCTCGCTGGAAGGCCTGCTGTGATAAGTGCCAGTTCGCTTGACCGGCACGTGCCCCACCCTGCCACCCACACTCTCTAGCAGCCCTCCCACCCACCCGCGTCTGTTCCCGCTGGATGGCTGCCGTCATGGGCGCAAACCACTTGAGCAGCATCTGTCGGGCCTCGGGCATGGCGGCCGCCTGGCCCCGCGCTATCGCCGACAGGTGCTCCTTCTGGTACCGCGCCCGCGTGGCGTCCAGCGCCTTGGTCTCCAGGATGATCTGGCGCTGCCAGTTACGCCGCAGCTCCCGCCCCGCTGGCGTGTCGTCCATCCATTGCTGGTGCCACGTCATCGCTTGGAGCGCCGGCGACATGGGCGGGGGCGCGGCGGCGGCGGCGGCGCCCGTCGTATCAGCCAGCTGATGCTGCTGGTGCCCCAGGATCTGGGTGAGGCCCATGAAGGAGGAGAGGCGCAGGTGGTGCGCCCCGTCGTCCGTGCCGCGCACCCGCGGGCTCCGCCCGTGCAGCGCGGGCTTGTGCCCCAGCTGCGCCATGCGCGGCGCCGCGGCGGCGGCCGCGTCGTAGGCAGCAACCGTGGAAACGCTCACACCTGCCCCTGCTTCTGCAGCTGCTGCTACTGCCGACCCTGCTGCTGCCTCTGCTGCGTGGGTGGCCGCGGAGGCCGCCGCACCGCCGCTGGCTCGGCTGGCGGCAGCCGCCGCCGCTGCCGCGGTGGCGGCGCCCTCTTCTGCCGCCTGCGGCGCTGCCTCCGCTGTGAAAGCTCGCAAGTACCCAGGGGGTAGCCGGGCGCCGGGTGAGGGACCACCCTGCGCCTGGCGAAGCGCCCGCAAGAGCGCCCTGAGCACCGCATGCCCGTGGGCCCCGCCCTCCATCCTGTCGGGTCTCCTCCAGCTGCTGTTTACTTCAGCTTGCTATTAGTGCCGGGTTTTCGGGATGAGCAGCCACTGCATGCATGCTGCTGCTGCTGCTGCTGCCGTGGCTCCAGGCGCCAGCTGTGCTCATTACCCAAAGGGCTTCATGCGACGCTAGCGGGCAATGGGAGCGTCCGGTTGAGAGAGGAACCCCCAGGGGCTTGGGCGGGCGGCATGTGAGATGTCGACAGCAGGATGAGGGTGTGGTGCAGTGGCCGCTTGGCAGGACTTAGGCAGCTCCCTGGTACAGCGCACTGAGAGAAGGTTCCGGTGCTTAGGTGGGTGGCGGCACCCTGCCGCCGTCGCTGCTCCTGCCGCCTGCTGCTGCCGGCACCTGCCGCCCTATTGCGGCTGTCACCCTGCTGCTGCGGCTGCCTTCAAGCTCGCAGCAGTGTGACAGGCTGATTATCATCAGGACACCCGGTAAGCTTTACCATGCAAGCCACCCGTTGTCGTGTTCGCACTACGGACCGAGGGTCGAGCGGCAGGTGCTGGGCGGTGCTGAGCAGCGTAGGGTGCCGAAGGGTGGTGGAGAGGTACCATCTGCTGGCGGGAGTGCATTGCACGTTTGCGACTGCAGGGTTCCACACACGCCGTCATGCAGCACTGGTGCCGTCACCTACACCAGACTCAAAACAGCAGCTGCTGCACAAGGCCACAGTGCGCTCCCCGAGCCTGCCCAGCCAGGCGTGCGCAGCAGATGTGTGATCTTTGCTTGCGTGGTAGCTAATTTGGGAGGGGTCACATGAATGGGCACATGTGGGCCACAGGCGTGCATGCTTCAGGGGCCTTCCCACAGCGCGAGCTGCCGTGCATATGCAGGGCGGGTCCCAGCTTTACGCTGCCGCAGGCCAGGCGGAAGAGATGAATGAGCATTTGTCTAGACCGTCCCTATGCTGGTCCCCTTCATCCATGCCTCACAACTGTGCCATTGGACCCCACACACAACAGCGTGTCCACTGTGACCAGCCCCATGGTGCACCCGACGGCAGCGAAATATCTCACCGAAGCGCAGCACAGCACAGCACCACAAGAGCGCCCAGAACGTCTCCCTCGCCGTCGCTGTCAAGTTAGCGCTACCCGACCAGCGTGCCCGCATCCCTTGTGTATTTGTGCTAAAAAAGAGTGCGTCTTGCGTGCCTCCACACTTCGGTTCCGTGTAGCGCCTGGCGTGCAACATGCAGTGCAGCGCCGCACTGGACATGCTGGGTGGAGCGGGCGGCAACTGTTTCCTGGACCACTTGGCAGGCGGCTTGGAAAAGGCTCACGGAGGTGGGTCGCTGCCTGCGGCCGTGCCTTTTCGCCCGGGTTGGTGTGCACACGGTTTGTGGGCTCACGACGGCCGTATGCACGCATCCCAACCTTCCGGGAGGGCCCCTACCGTGCGCCCGGCAGGGTGCAGAAGTATTTGTAAACCCATCTCCTTTTGCCCGAAGCAACTCCTTCCCGCTCCCTCTGTCCCTCCTTCAATTCCAGCAGACAGTAGAAGCAGCATTGACGCGGCGGCGCTGCACAACAACAGCCTTGGTGCAGTGTCGGCGGCTGTCGACGCCTCGGCGGCGGCGGACCTGCACCGCACTAGCGTTGATGCCGTGCGTGCCGCGCAGCACGCAGCGCAGCTGTCCGGCATGGACATTCCCATGCTGGAAGACCTGCTGCCTCTGGAGGACCTGCACGACCCGTTTCTGGACGATTTGGCGGCAGCGGCGGGGCACCCTGAGCAGCACGCCCCGCACCACCAGCCGCAGCCGCACCACGCGCAGCTGCCGCCGCCGCAGCAGTATGCGGCGGCAGGCGGCATGCACTTTGGGTGCGCACCAGGGCTGGACCCCTCTGACCCCTCCTCCGCCTTTGCGCACTTCAGCCCCACGGCGGCCGGTTTTTTTGGCATCCCCGCATATGCCGAGCCCGACAGCCCCGCGGCTGCGCTGCTGAACAACGCAGCGGCGCCCTCGCCCCTGGTGCTGCCGCCGTCAATGGCACAGGCACTTGCGCAGCACAGCCGGCAGGGAGCGGCGCTGCTGCCGGGCGTGGTGCTGCCTGGAGGGCTGCAGCACGCACAGCAGCAGCAGCAGCAGCGGCAGGGCCTGGTGGCTGTGTTTGGGGCACAGCATGTGTTTGCGGCCTCACAAGCGGCACATGCCGCCCACGCTGCGGCAGCCGCGCAGGGCCTTCCACCTGCCATTGCGGCGGCGCAGCAGCGCGCCGCGGCGGCCACGCTGCAGCAACAGATGCAGCAGCAGATGCAGCAGGCGGCGCAGCAGCAGGCGGCGCAGGCGGCGCATGCAGCGTCGTTGGCGCAGCAGCCCTCCCCGCCGGTGCAGCTGCTCTCCCCGCCGGCGCAGCAGGCGCAGGCCGAAAACGCGGCCAGCTGCGACCCTCCAGGCGGCGCCGGCACCAGCCACATGAGCAATGGCAGCAACGGCAGCGCAGCAGCCATGCTGCAGCGCAGCCCTTTCGAGGCCGCCGCCAGCGCGGGCGCAGCCGCGGCTGCCGCTGCCGCTGCCCTGCAGCGCTATTCCGATGACTCTTCGGGCGGCGAGCACCTGGAGGAAGGTGAGCGCTGCTGCGCTGCTGCCAGGGCAGCACCACTACTACTGTGACCGACTGACTTGTCCCGGGCAGGGCACGACAGGGGCTGGGAGGGGGGGCGCTAGGGTGGCAGACCTCCCGCCCGCTTGCGTGCTCCATGCCATGCCTGTTTGTGGATCGCATGCATGCCTGACTGGGTGAACCCCCCTGGCTCCCACCTGCCCACCTGTCTCTGCCCCCTTCCCTTGTGCTCTCCCGCCTGAAGACGTCCTGGACGATGCGGCCGCGCCCTCCGGCATGCCCTCCTCCGGCGGCCCCACCCCCACCGCCTCTGGCTCCGTCTTCACCACCGGCGACGGCACGGCGGCGCCCGCCAAGCGCGGCGGCCGCCCCCGCGAGAAGAAGAGCTACGACGCGCTGATCGACCCCAACCTGCCGATTGAGGAGATCCGCAGGCTGAGGCGCATGCTGTCCAACCGGGAGTCCGCGCGGCGCTCGCGGCGCCGCCGGCAGACGCAGGTGTCCACGCTTGAAGTGGAGCTGGAGCAGCTCAAGACAGGTGGGGTGGGGGGCGGTGCTGTGCGGTGCCGTGCACGCCACGGTGGGGTTGCACACTCTCCACCTCCTCCGATGCGGTCCTGCCTCCCTGCCTCTCCCCCTGTGCACGTCACCTCTGTCCCAAGGCTACCAGCCGCCGACTCTTGTGCCATGCCCCCCCGCCCGCCTGTGTCCCGTCCCCACCCCGCCCCGCAGACAAGGAGCGGCTGCAGAGCGAGCTGCACCAGACGTCCAGCTTTGCGCAGCAGCTGTCGGCGGAGAAGCAGCAGTTGCTGGCTGAGCTGGAGCGGCTGCGCTGCCAGCTGGCGCAGGTGTCCACGTCAGCACCGCCCGCCCTGTCGGCACCCATGCCAGCACCCGTGGCTGCCCCGGCCGCCCCCGCGCCGTCTGCCGTGCCTGCGCCCATTCTGGGGACAGCTGCCCCCACGAGTGTGGCCATGCAGCAGGCGCCTGCAGTGGTGCCCCCAGGCCTGCCGGCGCCCGGCGGCCGCCTGCCGCACTTCATTGAGCAGGCGCAGCGCCTGGCAAACAAACTGGTGAGGGTGCCTGCCCAGCGGTGGGCTGGCCTGGTTCCCTGTCTGCCCCCGCGCCTGCTTGCCTGCAGCCCAGAGGGGCAGGGCAGGCAGAGGCGCCTGCGTGGCTGTGAAGAAGAGAATGCTGGTGCTGCTCCCGCCGGCGTTCCCGACCCCGGCTCGCTCGGCTGGCATGAGCTTGCCGTGATGTTGCCCTCCTGACCTCACCCGCCTGCCCTCCGTCTGCTTGCAGAACCAGCCTCGCCCCAAGGAGGAGGCGCAGGCTGCGCACTAAAGCAGCCAGCCGCATGAAAGAACCTTATGACAATCCGTCTGTCAAAGGAGCTGCCTACCCCTCCGGCCCCCCCAACTTGCACACCACAGGCCGGCTGCCGCGCTGCGCAACGCCGTGACATGCCCCGCCACGGCCCCCAACACGCCACAGGACCCATCACTTGCCCGCACTCGCACTACCATCTAGCACTGCCCTAAGATGATGCCAGGCCAGGCCCGTCATCTAGGCCGCACCACACTCCCCACCGTCCCCCCCTCCTTACTCCCTGCCCACTGCTCTAATCAACCAACCAACAAACCTGCTCCCCCCCTCTACCCTTCTCTAGCGACCCCTCCCTGCCACATCCCAACCCCTGCCTGCGCGCTCCCCTGCCCCCGCTGTACCTGCGGCCCCTACCTGCGGCCCCTTTTTTAACAAATTTTACAAGCATTGCTGCCCCCACCGGCTGGGCAAGCCGTTGTGTGCGGCGCCCACGCTGTGTCGCATTGGAACGCATGACACACCGCCCCTGCCCGTTGATCCGCCCAGTTTTCAAACCCCCCGGGGCCATAGGCTGCTGCCACTCTCTCACTGCCAGTGCCCAACCGTGCCCCATTTTCCTTCTTCCGGCCGACCCTGGCCAGCCTTCTCCCCGTTTGCTTGCTGCCCCCCTGGGCGCCGTCGACCCGCATTGGCAAGCACGCCCCCCCTGAGGCTTTTGTCCTGCCTTTTTTCGCTTTTTGGACGCGCCCACTTTCAGCTGCCCTGTCTCTGCTCTGCTCTCCCTTCCGCCCCCAATCGTGCGCTTGCTTGCCCTACCGGCTCTGCCAGCAAGCAGGCGCCAAAACCCAAACCCCCTATTCACTGCCTGGCGGGCCCCGTCCCCCGGCTCAAGCCTCTTTCGTTTGTTTTGCCACAGCCCCCGCCAATGAATGGCACGGGGAGCACGCTCATACACAGCACACTGCCTTACCTCGTCGCATGCCCTTGCAACGGGGGCGCCCCGCCCTCCACCCCCCGTCCGCCCAACCTCGTGCCGCCACATTTCATGGCTGAGCCATCGTGCCGCACGTTTTCCTACTCCCCCTTTTTTCATGGCTTGCACACAAGGATGCCCACCCACAAGGAAGAGAGAACCCCTGGTTCCTCACATTTTTGCCCCGATTGTTCTCCCAAGCGCATGAAGCTTCTTCCCGGCCCCTCGCCCGCCCTCCCCCTCTTCTTACAATTCTCTGCTCTACTGAACGCTCTGCTTGTGACAAACAGCAACAGATGTGGCCTGGAGGGGGATGTTCCTGTGGTGCTGTTGCTGACGCGCCGTCAGGGAAGTCTCGCCGCCGGCAGCGCGTCGCCGGCAGCGCGCGCCAGCCGCCAGCGTGGCGCTGCCATCAGGGAAGGCAGCCCTGCATCTGACGCCGCACGTGACTCTGATCAGCAGCGCAGGCAGTTTGTGCCTGGTTTGCGGGGCTTTTGGCGCCCGTTCACGTTCAGGCACTTCGACGGTGGTCACGCCCACCTCCGCAGCAAGCAGCGCTGATGGGCATATCCTGACAGAGCCGGCAGTGGTCGTATTGTCACAAGGGCGCGCTCCGCCATTGCTGGCGTAGCACCGCTTGCGGGGAGGGAGGGGGAGTGCACGCCCTCCCAGGCGCCCAATTTGCTGCCGTGCCGCTTTGCAACGATGTCTGGGGGTGCTGGCTCCGGCGACGCGGCCTCACAGCTGGCGCAGCTGCGCTCCGCCGCGGCCGCTGTGCGGGCGGCAGTGTCGACGGCGGCAGCGCTGCCGCCGCCCGGCGAGGCACCCACAGCTGAGAGCGCCGACTGGGAGAGCCGGCTGGCAGCAGTGAATGCCGCAGTGGGCGGCCCCGCCCGACCCACCGAGGAGCAGGCATGCAGCAGCGGCCCCGCGGGCGACAAGGGCGGGCGCACAGACGACACCGCCAGCAGGGCCGTGCTTGCGCCCTACCAAGCAGAGCTCATCAACTCGATCTCCAACTGCCCCGGCAACTGCGTCACCTTCCTGCCACTGGGTGAGGCCCCCACACAGCCCAGAGCGCCGACACGCCCCGCGCCTGGCTGGCCCGATGCCTCCACGCCAGCACCCGCACGCCGCTGCCCCCCCGCTGCCTCCCCTTGCCCCCTCCCCCACCCCTCTGCCCCGCCTGCCCCTGCTCCGATGCCTCCCTCTGCCCCTTCAGGCCTGGGGCTGCGCTCTGTTGTGGACTCGGTGCTGGTCAGAGCCGTGGAGCAGCACCCAGGGAAGCATGTGCTGCTGGTCGTTGACCGCCCCGCGCATGCGCTGTCACATGCACAGGTGACTGATGTGCAGCCGGGTGCTGGGCAGCAGGCTGTTGGCTGCTTGCTGTGAGCATCTCTGGGTGACTGCCCACCGTGCGGACCCAGCCAGCCCAGAAGGGATGCCCGGGCTGTGTGCTGCTTCCCACCTGCCAGCGGCAACCCTGCCCAGGCTGTTTGCTGCTTCCCACCTGCCAGCGGCAACCCCCGCCCCGCCTGCACCCAGCGCTGCCCGACCAGCGCCGCATCCTTGCCCCGCCCTGCCCTGCCCCCTGCCTCCCGCCCGCAGCGCCTGCGCACCGAGCTGGGCCTGCCCACTGCCGTCTTCTGTGGCGGCGACTTTTTGTACTCCTTCCCCCAGCAGTTCCAGTCGAGGTGGGCAGGGAGGGGCGTGGTGCTCAACGCTGTTGGCTCTGGTGGCCTTTCCAGTGTGCGCCCGGTGGCGCCAATAGTGGCGGCTGGGCAGGTTCGCCCAGTACAATGCATTCCCCAAAGGCTCGCTGTCCGCAAGGCAAGGCAACGCCGTGCTGATCGTGCTGAGCGCTGTCCGGCTGGCTGCCTCATCTCCCCTTGACACGCCCTCGACCCCCCTGCAGCCGCGTCCTCGTGTTCACCGCCGGCCTGCTGCTGCGCCTGCTCAAGACGGGGGTGTACTCGCTTGAGCAGGCCTCCCTCATGCTGCTGCTGGATGCATTCACGGGTGCGCCACCACACCCGCAGCCTCTGCCTTCTTCCTCTTGCGTGTATTGCATGTATTGCATGTATTGTTATTGAGGCAATGTGTGCTGTTGAGAGCAGGGTTGCCCTGCTGCCTGCCCTGCTGCCTGCCCTGCCCTGCCCGCCTGCACTGATGACCAGCCACTCCTCCAGCAGTCCGTCTCTGGCTTGTGAACTCGCTTCTCACTGCACCCTCCGCCCCGCCTGCCCGCCCTACCCCCGCTGCAGTGGTGCGCAACCACCCGTCCAACACGTTGGTGCGCGAGTACTGGCGCGGGGCGGAGGAGGGGCGGCGGCCGCGCGTGGTGGGCGTGCTGGCCTCCCAGCTACCCTCCAAGCCACGCCCCTTTGACCGCCTGCGCCAAAACCTGCGCAAGCTGTGCCACAGCCTGCAGGCGGCCCTGCTGCTGCCCGCGGGGTGCGGGCTGGCGCAGATGGAGGCCCAGCTGCACCACGACTCCATCCAGCTGCACAGCTATGCGCTGGGCACCCCGGAGGAGCGGCTGGCCTCGCTGCTGCAGCAGCACCTGCTGGGGCTGTGGGACGTGCTGCACGAGTTTGGGCTCAACCACTTTGGCAGGTGGGGGCGCTGCGCTGCGGGCTGGCGGGGCGAGTGCTGTGCTCTGGGCTGGCAGGGGGAGTGCTGCGTTGTGGGCTGGCAGGGGGGAGCGCTGCGGCTGGAAGCCTGGGGGGGACAGGGCGGGTGGAACCGCGCAAGCTGTGGGATGTGCTGCATGCCTGACAGCTGGCAGAGTGTGCCAGGCTGGACGGCGCCAGGTGGCAGCTGTGTAGTGCAGCCGTGAGGTGCAGGCGCAAGTGCTGCACGAGAGTGGGCTAGATCACTTGGGCAGGCAGGGGGGAAGCGGTGGAGAAGGAGGGAGAGGGGGTGGGCTGGCGAGTGGTGTGACTGTTGCTTGTTGTTTTGCAAAGTTGCTGCTGTGGTTGCCACCTCCGCGCCGCCCACCAAGCAGCACGCAGCCAGAAGGTTTTGCCCAGTCGAGCACGGCAGATCCGCTGGGTGCCCCTCCCTCCCTCCCTCCCTCATCCCCCTGCTTCTGTGCCTCTCTGCCCTCCCTGCCTTTCCCTGGCAGGCTGGTGCAATTCGCGGCGGCCAGCGGCGGCGGTGCCGCTGGCGGCGGCGGCACCCCGGGCACCCTGCCAGGCACGCCGGCAGCCCCGGGCGCTACCCCTCCCCGGAGCACAGGCGCCGGCGCAGCAATGGGCGTGGCCGAGCAGCACTCGCCCGCGCTCAGCACGCCGCTCTCCGCCCGCCCGCTGTCAGCCGCGGGCAGCCCTGCCGCGGTGGAGGGCAGCCCCGGCACGCCGCTGCAGGGGCTGCTGCAGGGCGGCGGGCAGGGCGGGCACCACGCCGGGGGAAGCTCGGCGGCGGCTGCGGCGGCTGAGCAGCCCGACCCCATGCAGCACGACTGGGCGCAGGTGGAGCTGCAGGTGAGAGGGGGAGCCCGCCAGCCTGGCAGGGAGGCCACGTCCTAAGCCAGCAGGGGTGTGGGGAGGGGAAGGTCAGGCAGGCAGGGGTGTAATGACGGCGTAATGACACAGGGGGAGGGCGGGCCCCAGGCAGCACGACTGGGTGCAGGTGAGGTCTCCGGTGGCGTGGGACAAAGTGAGGTGGTGTCACGGATGTGCAAGCCTTAACACCAGAAGCGGCAGCAGGCTGCACCGCCGCCGGGTGCTGGTGTGGTGCTTGTTTGGTTTCGGGTGTTGTGGGTCTCGTGGGTTGTGAGCCAGCGCCGCTGTCCTGGCCCTGTCGGCGGCCTGTCTCCCGCCCCGGCCCCACCCATCTGTGCCTGCAAGTGCAGCCGCAGCCTCTAGCCTCTGACGCAGCATCCAAGTGTCAACAGCACCATTGTCGGCAAAGTGTTGCCCGCTCTTACCCATCCTATCGCTGTTCACACGGCATGCACAGCCTGTGGCACAACAACAAAGTATATAGAGAGGCCGGCACCCCTGGGCTCAACACATGTTGACGCACATATGTGTTGTGTGTGTGCATTCGCAGGTCATCCACAGCCTGTGGCACAGCAACGCGCTGCCTAACAAGGGGGAGCATGTGCGGGAGCCTGATGCGCTGGCACTGCAGATGCACGTGCTCGACTGCGTGCGCGCCCTCAGGTAGGGGGTAGTGGCCGGCTGCACGTGCATGCACATGCATGCACACGCCTCCTGTGCTGCTGCTGCTGCTCTGCCAGTGGCTGGGCCCTGCCGGGACGCTTGTGTTGCCTCCCCTGCCTGCCCTGCCAGCCTGCACGACTGTGTGGGCACAATCATCCTCCTAGCTGCCCGCACATGGCACCAGGCCCTCACCACACCCGTTCCCCCCGTTCTCTGCTGCCTGCCTGCCTGCCTGCCTTCCCCGCAGGGTGCTGCTGGAGCAGGGGCCCTCCGCCTGCCTGGCGCGCCTGCCCCAGGCGCTGGACTCGATTTCAGACTTTCTGGCAGAGGGGGCGGGACCCGGGGGGCTGCCTGCCGCAGCGGCCCCGCTGCGTGCGCGGATCCTGCAGGTCGTCGGCGCCTCGCCGCTGCTGCCCTGGGCGCTGCAGGAGCAGAAGCGGGCGACGGCAGCGGTGGAGGAGGCTGCGCGGCGGGCGGCAGAGGCGGTGGTGGCTGGTGAGCGGTCGGGGTCGGGGCAGGTCGCGGGGCAGGCGGGAGAGGAGAAGAAGGAGGCAGCGTCGTCTGGGGCGGCAACGCCGCCGCGGGCGCCGCCGCCGCGGCCGCGTGCCTCCCCGCAGCTCAAGCCCAGCCCCCGGCGGCTGCCCTCTGTTGCCAGCAATGCCAACTTGGCCGACGGTCCTCAGGCAGCGGTGGCGGCCGGCAGCGCCCGGGTGGCAGCTCTGCTGCAGCTGCTGCAAGAGCTGCAGGTCGGCTGCCAGCTCAGCGGGCAGCGCCGGCTGACAGCTGTCGTGGCTGGCAGCCGCGAGGCGGTGGGCATGCTGCAGCGGGTGATTGCGGGCACTGATGAGCTGCGGTCTGCAGAGGTGCGGCAGCTGGGTGATGCATTGGCAGACCCAGAAGGCCTGAGCAGGGCATCGAGCACTGCAGCTGCCGCAGCTGTGGCAGCGGGCCTGAGCCGGGCCGCCAGCCTGGGCCGGGCCGCCAGCCTGCGCCTGAGCCGGGCCGCCAGCCTGGGCACGGCCGCCAGCGGCGGGCTTGCACGCACGTGCAGCGGCGCAGCAGCTGCTGCTGCCACCTTCAGCAGGGCTGCTAGCACTGTGGAGCCAAAAGCAAACGGCCAGCTGGCGGCAGTGCAGCAGGAGGGTGAGGCCGCCCAGGGCGCAGCAGAGGCAGTCGAGGCTCTGGGAGATGAAGGGGCACTGGCGGCGGCGGCGGCAGCCGAGGGCGCCAAGCCGGCAGCAGGCGAGGCAGCGTCAGCAATGGGTGCCGCTGCCGCCGAGCCTGAGCCAGCAGCCGAGGGCGGCGAGGAGAGGACGGAAGCAGCAAGCGAGGCAGCAGGCGCGGCAGCAGAGCCAGATGCCGGCGGCGGCGAAGACGCCGCCGAGGCAGAGGCTGCAGCAGCAGGCGCAGCGGGCACAGCAGGCGACCAGGCAGCCGACAGCGAGTCTGGCAAGGGCGCCCTAGATCTTGCCACAAGTCCTTCGGAGACCGAGGCTGCGTTTGCGGCCGCCTGGGCGCAGGCAGCGCCCACCGTGCGGGTGGGGCAGCTGGTGGTGCACCTGCTGACGCCTGCTGACCTGGCGGCGCTGGAGCGCCACATCAGCTGCTACCACTCCCTCGTCTGGTGAGCTAATACGAACACATCTCATCAATAGGGATGCGAAAGAAACGCAGAATCAAGGCACAGGGCGGGGTGGGGCCACGCGCAGGCGGGCTTGCGATGCTGGGTGTGGCAGCAGCAGGCCGTGAGGCCTGCGTTGCTATGCACAAGCGCTTGCATGAGCTTTGCAGCAGCAGGCAGCAACCGCACCGCTGCCTGGCTCAGGGGCTGCCCTTACCCAGCTGCTTGTCTATCCAGCCGCGTACTCCACTTGCTGCTCCCCGCATCTGGCCCCCCGCTGTGCGTCTCCGCTGCCTGCACGCTGCATCCTCCTGCCGCTGCACCTCATAGTGCCATGCCTGTATGAATTATGCGCGCCCGCCTGCCCCACCCCCCCTGCCTGCCTGCTCGCAGGTACAGCGCAGGGGACGTGCTGCACGCCGCCAGCCAGGAGCTTGAGTCGGCAGCCCTGGCCGCCTGCCACCGCCTGTCGGCCGCCTACACGCTGGCGGCGGCGGCGGCGGCGGATGCCGCCCGGAAGAGCCGGCGCAGCATCCGGCGGCTGGAGTGCCACGTGCTGGCCACGGGCAGCCAGGTGCTGGCGCTGGGCGAAGTGCGGCGGGTGGACCACTCCCTCAAGGTGCGCCACCTGAGGCCCTGCTGCTGCTGCTGCGTTTGCATGATCAAGTGCTGCCTGTTGGTCTGAGCCGAGTGCGGCGGGGTAGCAGCGTGCTTCCCACGTGTGCTTGTGCTGCCTGCATGTTCCGGGCGCGGTGCAGCGGGTGGCTCAGGGTATGTGGCGGCCTCTGCAGCAGCTGCTGCTGCTGCTGCTGTGCTGCTGTGCTTGTGTGTACTTTGCTGTCTTGTTCATTACGCGTGCTGCCTGCGTGTGGGGGGGCAGTTGTGGCGAGTGCATCACTCACCCCTCAAGGTGAGGCGTCTCTGACACAGACTTCCTCTACAACCGTCCTCTCAAGGTGAGGCGTCTCTGACACAGAGTGTCTGTCTGTCTGTCTGTCTGTCATGTCCCCCTGTAGGCCGCGATGGAGCTGGTGCAGCTGGGCGACTCGGCAGCCGAGGAGAAGCTGACCATGCTGGCGCACAGGAACACGGCGGGGGTGCTGGAGGCAGAGGTGGGTCGAAATGCGGGCTCCCAGCCGGCTGCGGCAGGCAGACGCTGCCAGCGGAGCTGGGGCTGTGTCTGGGTGGGCTCAGGCAGCCACCAAGAGCACAGAGCACAGCGGCCTCAGCGCACATAATGTGGACAGATGTCCGAGATGGTTTGGCTGAGCCACCGCTGGCATCAGCAGCCTGCCCTCCCCACCTGCGCCAGCCCTTGGCCCCCTCGCTCACCAACCCTGCCCCTGCCTCCGCACCCCTCCCTGCCTCCCTGCCTCAGGCGCGTGCCATTCTGGAGATGCTGTGCTGCGGGCTGTGTGGCGCAGCCCCTGCCTTTGCCACCATGACAGCCAGCCCCTCACGCAAGCCCAGCAGCTCGCGGCGCCTGGCGGCAGCCGCCGCTGTGGCAGCCGCCGCGGCCGCTGAGGCTGCAGAGGGCGCTGCCAGCGGAGGGGCGGCGGCCACCGAGGGAGGCCAGGTGGACAGCGGTGGTGCAAATGGCAGGGGAGCCAGCAAGGAGGAGGGTGAGGCAGCCGAGGCAGCGGCTGCGCTGCCCCCCGGCGAGTCCACAGCAGAGAGCGCCGCGGGAGGCAGCGGCGTGCAGGCAGCGGCGGAGGGAGAGGAGGGAGGCGCAGCGGCGGCGGCGGCGGCGGCGGCGCAGCCCCAGATCCTGTTCCGCTCCAGCATCACCCTGCCAGCAGCCTACTTCCCTCCCGAGCGCTTCCACTCCCAGGGCGTCAGCATGCCGATGGACGTCTTTGTGGGGCCGCCCCTGCCCTCCGAGGATCAGGCCGCCAACGCGGCCGCCCTGCTGGCGCTGGCGGCGCTGCACCGCCTGGGCATCATCGTCCGCTACTGGCCCTCCCGCCTGCTGCTGGCGCAGCACCTGCTGCCACGCAGCCTGGCGGCCGCTGGGGTGCCCGGCGCGGCGCCGCCGGCGCAGCAGCCGGCCGCCGGCTCGGCGGCAGAGGCGGCTGGGGCCGCGTGGGCGGCCGCCACTGGCGTGCCGGCGGCCGGCCTGCAGCTGCAGCAGATGTCTGCCCAGCAGCAGCAGCAGCAGCAGCAGCCCTCCAATGTGATGAACTTCTTCTGTCCCCTGTGCAACGTCGCGGCCACCGGGCACAAGGTGGGTGACAGCCTGGCATCCAGCTGGCCGCACAGCTGGCACCCCACCAGCACTGCTTGGAGCGCACCCTTGCCCCCAATTGCTCCGTTTGGCTGCTTGCCGTCGCCACTGCCACCGCCCTTTCCTCGCCACATACCACCTTGCATGCTGCCTGCCCCACCTACAGTGCGGCCCCTCTGCCAATGCAGGCAGGCCTTTTACGGCCACCTACCCAACATCCCATATTCGAAGCAGCTGCCTCACAATGCATCAATGATTGAATTGCCGCCCTCCATGGGTGCTTGTCGTGCAGGCATTTGACGCCCACCTGCGCGGCTTCCGCCACCAGCGGCGCATCAAGCAGGCGCAGCTGCTGCAGCAGGGACAGGAGGTCAGCGCCATGCTGCAGGGGCTGCTGCTGGATGAGACATCCCCTGCGGTAGCGGCGGCGGCTGCTGCTGCCGGCGCCGCGGGCAGCGGCGGCGGTGTGCAGGGGGCGCCGCCTGTAGCGGTGCGCCGGCCCGCTCTGGACGAGCTGATGGAGGAGGAGGAGGGAGGTGAGGGGGGGAGGTGAGGGAGGGAGGGGGGGTTATGAGGCCAAGATGTGGGCTCCATTTGAGAGGGTCCGTGGGTAGTGAGTGCTGTGGGATTCTTCACTCTCGGAAGGTCCCTGGTGAGGCGGTGAGGGAGGCAGGATCACGGAGGTGAGGAAAGGAGGATGCCTAGAGAAGCAAGGGTCCACGCACATGCATACCTTCCTGCAGGCGACCACGGGAGCCCCAGCTGTGCATGCCACCATACGTTGAGCCCATCCACCCGCTGCCCACAGACACGCCGCCGCTCACCTCCGCCCTCCTCTGCAGGCGACTACGGCAGCCCCAGCTTTGCCGACCGCCAGGTGTACAGCCCGGAGCCGACGCCGTACCGCTGCGACACCTGCGGGGTGTACTGCACCAGCGAGAGGCTGCTGGAGGCGCACACGCGGGGGCGCAAGCACCAGCGGCGCGTCGCCGGCGTCGATTCGCCCGCGGGGCGGCCCTCCTCCCCAAAGTGCGCGGCCTG
Source organism: Micractinium sp. NFX-FRZ (assembly GCA_029339195.1). NCBI lineage: Eukaryota > Viridiplantae > Chlorophyta > Trebouxiophyceae > Chlorellales > Chlorellaceae > Micractinium > Micractinium sp. NFX-FRZ. The sequence goes on from JAPTJF010000572.1 coordinate 30,467, forward strand.
GCTGGCTGCGCAGGCAGGGATGTGCCTGGCCGTGTGCATGGCTGCCATGCAGCCGCCTGGCCGTGCGCATGAATGCATGCACACATACGTGTCCTGAGGGCCGTCCAACGAGCGCGCTGTGTGGCAGAGGCATGGGGTGGCAGGGCAGGGCGGGGGAAGAGTGGGTGCCTGCCCACCTTCTCAACCACCTACTGTCACCCTGACCCACCCCTCCCTCTTGCGCCACCGTGTGTGCCCCGTCCTGTGAGCAGGGTGCAGCCTCTGGTCACCCCTTACTTTTGCGCCATGTGTGGGCTGTACGCCACGAGCGAGGAGCAGCTGCGCATGCACATGCTGGGCAAGCGGCACACGCGCATGACCCAGCTGCACCGGCAGCGCATGCTGGGCGCTGCGGCGGCGGGGGCGGGCGGCGGCGGCGACGACGCCGCCCCCGCCAGCCTGCAGCAGCAGCACCACCAGCTGCTGGTGGCCGCCGCAGCAGCCGCCGCGCTCAGCAGTGGCGCCGCCGCATGGGTGCCTTCCTCCAGCAGCGGGGTGGCGTCCGCCTTTGAGATTGGGGAGTCCCCGCTGCCCTCCCCAGCCATGGGTGGAGGCTCCACCGTGGCACTGCTGGGGTCTGGGGCGCCCACGCTGCCGTCCTCCGTGGCAGACGGCATGGGGGGCGAGGGGGCGGTGGCGCTGCAGGGGCTGCTGCTGGATGCGTCAGGCAACCAGCGGATCTACCGGTGCGACCTGTGCGGCGTGGTCACCCCCTCACGCAGGCACTACGACTACCACCTGCAGGTACGAAGGCGGCGGTGGGTGGGTGGGTGAATGAGGCAGTGGGTGTGGTGGCCAGGGGCGCCGGCACCCTTGGGTGGGCGGGTGTAGTAGGGCCAGGCCAGGAGCAGGGGCAGGCTCCCGAGGGGGCTTCACCTGCTGGCGCGCTGGCGTGTCAGCACAGCCCCGCATGCGTCGGTGGGCACACCCCAGTGTGGCCAGGCAGCCGGCCCTGAGCCCTACAGCCTCCTCCAGCTGTCCATATCAGCTCCCCAACTCGTGCCCCTCCCTCCCTTCCCCGCCCCCTATCTGCGCAGGGCATCAAGCACACGCGGCGCGCGATGCGGGCGCAGGGCCTGGACCCTGGCAGCGCCTCGCAGCCCGGCACCCCCGCCAGCTGCGGCAGCCCGGCGGGAGGCTCCCGCTCCTCCTCACCCGTCGGACGCGCCGGCCGCAGCCGCCACTCCCGCCACGGCAGCGCCGACTGGGGCGGCAGCTCGGGCGGTGTTGGCGGCAGCGGCGCCGGTGCGGGGGCGACGGCAGGGGCGCCTGACTCCGCCCCAGAGTCCCTTATCTGCTCGGTGTGTGGCATCATGGCCACCAGCGCAGTGAATTTAGAGGTAAGGTGGGACAGGGGGCGGGTAGGCCAGGCTGGCTTGGTTGGGGGCGGCGTGGCGGTGTGGGTGCGGTCACCCTGAGGGGCAGGGTAAGATTGTTGGATGCGTAGCAGCGGTGGTTTGGGGATGGTGACGTGGGTGTGGGCGGTTGTGAGGTGGCGTAGGGTGGAATGGCGGGCATGCGTGGGGCACCGCCCCTCCCAACTTGCACGCCTTGCTTGCAATGCCCCCCACCCGGCCCCTCCTCCCCGCGCCCCCTCTGCCCCCCGATCTGCAGGACCACTACAAGGGGCGGCGGCACCAGAAGAACGTGGAGCGGCAGCAAGCGCAGGCAGCGGCGGCGGCGGCGGCCGCCGCCGCCACCTCGGCGGCCGGCTCCACCAGCGGCCTGCCCCCGCTGCCGCCGCTCTCCACGGTGCCCTCCCCCTTTGCGGGGGCCGCCGCCGCCAGGGCCGGCACGGGGCCGCCCTCTCTGCAGCGCATCCCCAGCCTGAACCGCTCCCAGAGCGGCATCACGCTGGGCGCCGATGGCCTGCGCCTGCCCTCGGGCGCGCTGCTGAGCGCCAACAGCCTGCTGGGGGCCACAGGCGGGCTGCAGCGCTCCACCAGCGACGTGTACGACGACTTCCCCTGCGTCAGGATTGGCTCCATACTGCTGCCCAGCTCAATGGACCTGCGCACCTTCTTGGGTGAGGGGGCGGGTGGGGAGGGGAGGAAGGGGGACGGAGGGCGGGAGGTGACGAGGGAGGGAGTGGGGAAGGGGGGAGGGAGGTGGCAAGGGAGGCGGCGGGAGGGAGGGAGGAAAGGAGGGAGGGAGCACACTGGGAACTCAGAGAGGGAGGGAAAGGGGTAGTTCCATGCAGTGGGTGGCTGTGGGGGGGCCTGTGTGTGTGGTGTTTGTGACAGGAGTCAGTGTGTGCGGGGGGCGTGTGAGGTGGTTTGACTTGGCAACTGGCCAGGAGCAGGCAGGGGCCTTGCCGTGCCTGCCTTTTTGTGCCCTTTCACCCCACCTGCAGCGGGGGCGCAGCAACCTGGATAGGCCGGAGGAAACGTGCGCACACACCTCCTCGCCACTGCTGAGCCACCAGCCACCAGTATCATCCAACCCGCCTCCCTCTGTGCTTTCCACCCACCTACCCTTTTTTTGCAGAGGAGATGCAGCACCTGGATGGGACGGAGGACATGGAGGCAGACCTCCTGCCCACAATTGAAGAGCACCACGAGACTTTAGGATCTGAGCTGGCGGCGGCTGTTGGGGTGGGCCTGGGCCTGCCGGGCAGCAGCAGCAGCGCCGCCGCCGCCGCCGCCGGCAGCAGCGGGCTGGCCGCCACAGCGCAGCTCTTCACCCCCTCGGCTTTGGCAGGAGGAGGCTCCCAGCAGCAGGCCTGGTCCTACCTGCCGGGTGTCGGCGGCACCGGCGCTGGCGGTGCAGGGGCCGGCAGCGGCACCGGCCCGGGCAGCGCGGGGGGCAGCCCGGCGCTCACCAGCCGCAGCGCAGGCGGCTCCACACCCCGGGGCCCGCAGTACCAGTATGGCGGCAGCCGCACCCAGCCAAGCTCGCCTTCAATGTACCTGCAGCCCGCTGCCGGCGGCGGGGCCTTTGGGCGGGGCGGCGGCAATCGGCCGGGGTCCGCGGGCGGCGGCCCCCGCCTCTCACGCTTTGCTCAGGACCAGCTGCAGCAGGCGCAGCAGGCGCAGCAGCAGGCAGCGCAGCAGGCGGCACAGCAGCAGGCGGCCGCGGCTGCGGCAGGGCTGGGGTATGCTGGGCAGCAGTTCGGCGCGGGCTATGGGCAGCAGTACGGGCACGGGCAGCAGTACGGTATGCCCCCGGGCGGCACCCACACGATGGCCATGGCGCCAGGCATGGCAGGCGGGTATGCTATGCAGCACAGCATGGGCATGACTCAACAAGCGTACAACGCTTATGTGGGCGGGGCCGGCTACAGCCCTGCCTACGATCCGTCAATGTCGCCCGCCCTGGCCGCGCAGCAGGCAGCCGCCATGCAGCACCAGCAGCAGATTGCAGCGGCTTATGGGGCGGGCATGGCGGGGCACCATGCGGCCGCGTACAGCGGCATGGCGGCGCAGCAGGGGCAGGGGTATTACCCGCCCCCACCGCCGCCGCCGCCGCCTTCCAGCCGGTACCGCTGAACCTGCCGAGCCAGCTGGCCGTCAGGGCGGCTGCCGGGCAGCCTTTGGCCGCTGCTAGAAATGCGGGCTCAGGCACCCGGTGGGCAGGCAGGCATGCTGCAAAGAGCGCAGGCTGAGCTGGCCCCTGCGCCTGCCCAGGAGTACCCTTTTCTTGACCCCTCACCGCTGTTCACGATCTGAGAGTATGCGCGCTGCTTGTTCCTCCCCCCGCCCCGCATCCACACCCCCCCCTTCTTTTTCCATCGGCCGGACCACACCCGTTTGCACGACACATGAACCTGCTAGCGAGTCCATCCCTAACCCTCCTTCTAACCCCGTCCTCCGCCCTGCTGTGCACGTGCTGCTGGCTGGCTGGCTTGCCCCCAGGCAGGCGCATGCAACGTGTGTGCCTCTCTTTCCCAGAATCACCCGACGATCGAGTACCAAGATTTATTAACCATACTTTGTAACAGTTATGGCTAATTGCAGAGCCATCTGCCGAAATTCGGCGCTGGCATGGGCCGGCCAACTCGCTGCATGAGCTGTCCGGCCACCTTTTGGCGAGGCAGGGAAGGGCCCCCGCG